>PVIJ01000609.1:77022-267756 GCA_004024925.1 Scalopus aquaticus | reverse complement strand
GTTGGATTACATTGATTGATTTTCGGATGTTGAACCATCCTTGTGCCCCTGGGATAAATCCCACTTGGTCGTGGTATATTATTTTATGGATGCATTGTTGGATCCTATTGGCCAAGATTTTATTAAATATTTTTGCATCAGTATTCATTAGGGAGATTGGTCTGTAATTTTCCTTTTTTGTGTTGTCTTTGTCTGGTTTCGGTATTAGAGTAATATTTGCTTCATAGAATGTGTTTGGTAGTACTCCTTCCTTCTCGATTTTTTGAAAGAGTTTGGGAGCACAAAATTATTATCTGTCATTGGAGATATTTTCAGAGTTGAGATTTGACCCTCAATTATTTCAGCTCACTAGTTTCCACTCATCCAATCCTACTCTACTCTGACTCACAATAATCATTTCTCTACAAATAAGTCTTTAGTTTTTAAAAACTGGAGTGATATGGTAATATTTCAAATATAATCTCTATATAGTTCCTTCTTCGGCTTCCCTCCCCCAAATTATAGAGATTTCCTCAGAGTTCTCTGAAACCAAGGAGTCCCATGAAAAATAATTTAGAAGAATGATAGTAAAAGAGACAGGTTATATTTAGAAAAAGTTTCAGTTTAAGGGTCTTTTTGAAAGGTCTGATACACCATTGCATTGATAGATTGTAGAAATACCATTCTTATATTTTCTAATAGACCCTTTTGTAACTGCAGAAAAAATAAGTCCAGTGTGGCAATTGAGTATCTCCTTCCTTTTGAGTCTTGGTACAGGTCATGAGCCCTTCTCTGCATCTGTATAATAAGAGCACTCTGTCTTATTTGTTGATGATTTTAAAATTCACCAAGTAATTTTGGTTCACATAACTTCATATACACATAGCAATATACCACTCTACGAGGGAGGTATTACTCCTCCAAGCTACAAATGAAATGATAAGGAAACAGAGCCTCAGGGAGACTCTTTTACCCAGTGATTA
Organism: Scalopus aquaticus; assembly: GCA_004024925.1. NCBI lineage: Eukaryota > Metazoa > Chordata > Mammalia > Eulipotyphla > Talpidae > Scalopus > Scalopus aquaticus. The sequence continues at coordinate 266,794 of PVIJ01000609.1, read as the reverse complement.
TTAAAATGAAATTATCTGATTTTAAAATTAGAGGGCAGTCCTCTGTCCTTTAAATCACTGCAAAGTCAGAGATTCTTCTTCTGAGTACTTAGTGTATGAGCCGCTATGACACCAACTTCAGAATCTTAAGGTCCTGACTCTTCTCCTCCTACTTTAATCACCATTCTCTGCTGCCTCAACAAAACCAGGAATACACTCCCAGAAAGCCCCATAAACAGAAAGTTGTGCTCTGTTTCAGTAAATGGCATGTTCTTTAAAACTGCCTTCAGATTAACCCCTTGACATCTTAAAATGTTATCTATTGTCATCTGAAGCTATGGAGATGGATAAATAATGAATCTTGTTTCTTTCTGAAAGAGATCATTTAAATTTTCTAAGACCTATTTGACCTTGAATACATATTAACATATTTACCCTTCACTTCCCTTACTCATGTCCACCCTCTAGAAATCTTAAGCAACCCATTTTCTTAGGAAAAATAAAAAAAAAAATACTTTGAGAATTTCACTACACATTATGGCTGGGAAAATATGAATGTGCTGTTAAAAGAGTGAGCCCTTTGCCAAGGGTCATAGGAGCATTTTGAAATTGCCTGTGTGTTCTGATCATTTTGAATTCCTTTCAAAGATTTTGAAAACATTTACAACAGTTAAAAATTTAATCTTGAACTTTCCACTATTATGTGGAATTCGTAAAATATGTCCTCTGGCATATTCATATGTTGAGGATTTACTGCAAAATTTTATGTGAGAGTCTGCAAAGTTACTTTGAGGACTTTTAATAAATACCTGGGAGACACTAGTGGCATAGAACTTATCATTTTGGAGCTAGATGTTAACTCATCTGTTACAAAAATGTCAGACTAATCATAGAAATGCATAAGACAAATCATTAACCCATTATTTCTGAAGATTTATGCCTTGAACAGATGATAAATTTAATTCAGAGTCTTTAAACCAAAGTGACTCATCCACTATTACTTGTAATTATATAAATAAAATCCTATCATGGTAGGTTCCATGTAGATAATTCCTAAACTATATTAATATCTATGACCTTGAGCTCATTGGGGAGCTAAACCACAGTACCCATATCTCCTTTCATACAGAGCATTCTACTCTCACTCTTACTTAGCAATACTATCACATAGTCCTCTAGTGTCAGTGGAACAAAATTGCTTTAATTGGCTCTCTCTATAAAGCCATTACAAAAATTGCATTATCTTGTTTGAAAAGATGTTTAAAAGGCACATGCCAGTCTCCCCACTATTGGACAACCCACTGCCCATAATAAATAATGTCAAATCCCTGAAAATCATAAAATCCAATTAGCTATTCAGGTCCTAAACTGGGATTGCATTTGTCACTTAGTGATCTATTGATGACTATTAGCACTCAATCACTGACATGGCCTCAGACTCCTTTAGAATGAAAAATATTTTACTCTCGTCAGCTAACTCATTTTAGACTCTTCATCCAAATGGTAAGATTCTTCTCATTCTCTTTTATCTATGTCTATTACATACTCAATACCTCTGAGGACCAGATCCCACCCACCCACCCAACCCTCTGCATTGAAAATCTCCCTCTTTCCTGACCTAATAACCAGTATGATTCAGTTGGTTAAGATTAAGGGGAAAGCTTTGCCAGAGAACTACCAAAGAAGCGAGCAACTTCTGTCTACACACTCCTTTCCAGATACACTCCATATGAAGAGGAGTAGAACATTAGGTCAACCACCCTGAAATTTGCTAGGAGGCTTCCAGCATTCCAAAAGGGGAGAAAAAAATTCTATCTACAAGTCACAAATACTCATGATGGCTTTTCCACCACAGTTAAAGATGAAAACACTTGTCATGATATTGCCTTAAGACTGTAGATATGTTAGGTAGTGTTAGAAATGACTTAAAAATATCGAATGGTTTCACTTATAACAGGACTATAGGAAACCGAATAGGAGAGAGACACTTGGGGGTGGGGGGAGGGAGAGGATAAGGGCACAAAATGGAGTAGAAAAGGACACAAGGGACCACAGAGATGGATCACGGGTGAATTGGTGGTGGGTTACCCAAGGGGAATACAAAATGTAAAAGATATAAATAACAATAAAATATATATATTTAAAAAAAGAAAGAAATGACTGTCTTGGAACTGAGAGCAATTATAAAAAGCTAAACCAAAACAAAAATTATTGCTTAAACTAGAGAGATGAGTATATAAATAACTACTTTACTTTTTCAATCTATATCTATAGATTCAATATATATCTATATCTATCTATATCCACTTATTATTTCTGAGAAGTTGCCACTCTGTAATATTTTTAAAGATATAAGATTTCACCAGGGCTACAAGAAGTGAAGCTTTATGTGGCTGTACCAAAGATGGGCAGGTATATCTGACAATAAACAAGACATAAAGAATAGACAAATGTGTATATAGGATTTAGGTTTGAATTCTATTGTTAAATCTTATTAGACATAAACTGCTATTAGTGGTAATGATTAAGATAATCAATGTGTCCCTTCTTTGGTCACTAAAGATTTCCATGGACAGAGAAGTAAAGAAGATTCTGCTGATAGAGCCACAGGCCTGGGGCTACTTATAGACTGGTGTGCATAATGCTACAGTCTATAAGACAAAATATACTGCTGGGAAATTTTGCACTGCATTTTTAACATACTATTTCCACAGTTGACATTTCAACATCATGATTGTTTACTCTCCTGGGAAATACTGGCATCTTTTGCAAATTTCAGTGACTGTTGAGTAATTGCTGTTGGGAGGTTTCTTGCTCCTCATTTGCTGATTTAGTCTCACCACCTCCTTACAGGTCTGTGATTTCTTTTCCAAAATCTGGGAGTTTCATCTGCAAGTGAAAAAAAAAAAAAAGAGATCAATCCTTTTGGACTTGAGAGACTATAAAACTTGGTCATTTGGCAACACATTCATTCTCGTTCTCTCTCTTGGTCTCCCTTGTGTGCAGTGTTCTACATTTTTAGATAAGTGCTAGGGTGAAGAATGAAATTGGTGTCCAAGGGACAAATTGAAGCTTGCTGGCCTATCTGGGAATTAAATGAATTTTTCTTAAAAGGAACCTATGGTGACCTCCTCTGGCAGCACATTCTTATACCACATGGACAGTGAGGAGTGTTTTCCTAATGATCTGCATTCAAAGGAGAGACGGAATTTCCCTGAAGTGGTTTACTATATAATGTGTCATAAATTAAATGCAGTAATGTCAGTCCTTCCAGCATCCTAATTACATGATTCGTTTATGTTCTTAATAGCTAATGTTCTTAAATAATTCCTCTCTAAACTAAAGTTTTATCTACACATTGCCAGAATGGGCCACCAAAGAATAGGGTAATATTATTCACTTCTTAGGATTATTATGAAGTTTCACCTTCACCCTGAATTCACAATCATCCTAAGGCAGACCATGGCCACTCAGAGAGTTTTTTACATATATCTGACCCATAGTCATTTGTTCTGACTTTACATTATATTAATCAACAGCAGAGATTGATTATATTGCAGGAAGTAGAAAGGTCAGAAGAATAAATCAACTACCAAATTGTGAATGAGGAGCCTCTGTATTCCTTTGAAAAGAAGGTTCTAATAGTATTAAGAAGGAAAGAAGAAGGTTGGAGGGAATGAAATATAAATTAATTAAACCCGTCTCATCTTAGTTCGAACACCTCTTCCATAAGAAAATCCTCCCTTACTCCCCAGACTAAATCACTCTGGATTACACTCTTTATATTCTTTGCTTTAGGTTCATAGAATTTATTATTATAATCATGAATTTACCTGGAACAATTCTTGCCTTTCTCTGTCCTTTTTAGGCAGTTCTCACCAAGCAGTAAAATATAGTGATTAAAGTATGGCTTCTAGAGCCTGATTTTGAATCCCATCTTGGCTTCTTACCAGTTGTGGGACTTTAGCTGTTCCTCTGTAAAATGGGGATGTTAGTGCTTCTGACAGATTTGTTGTAAAGATTAATGAATTAATAATGCAAAATACTTAGAACACTGTAATATCACGTGTTATCTATTTTTTTATTTTGTAATATATTATTAACATTTGCTTCCTCCTATTACTCTAAGCTCCATGAAGACAGAGAACATGTCTGTTTTGTTCATTCCCATTGCGTTCTATAGTATAGTATGTTACAGTGCCTGGCACATAGTAATAGTTCAACAAATATTATCTGAATTAAAATATATCAAAATATATTGCCTTAAAACATGAGTTACTCTGGAATATGACCTCAAACACCAAAGGATTAAATGGGTTCTCTGTAGCATTATATAAAGGTAGTCTATCAGGAACTCCTGTATGAGAATATTTTAAGAAACACTATTTGATCTACAGGCTATCTAGTTCTGCTGTAAAGAGCTATATCATGAAGTTGTTGGTTTTGTTTTGGGTTTTTTTTAATATTTATTTCTAGGATATGTCTTATTTTCAAAAAAAAAAAGAGCTTTTGAAGTTTTTAGTAGGGAGATAAGTTTTAATATGTGATAGAGAGGCTTTCTGAGTCAGTCAGCCAACAAATGCCATTAAGTATTATTCTAGGCTCTGAGGGTACAGTAAGAATCAAGTATCCGGACCTTCTAGAAACTTTCATTTTCATAGTAAGAAAATAGTTAACATACCCATCAATAAATAAGGTAATTCCAATTATTAACCAGTGCTCTGAAAAAGACAGAATTGTGTTCTCAAAAGAAAATGATAGATTTGATGGTAGGTGAAGCAGTGGGGAGGCTACTAATGCTTGACAACTCTCAAATTTGAGCTGAGGCCTGCATTTTGAGAAAGTATTCGCTTTCTGGGGAAGAGTGCTTCCACTTTGCCTAAAAATGAAGGAGCAGCAAGCTCAAGGCGGGAGTTTAGTGGTTTTAAGACCACCTGGGTGGATGAGAAAACCTAAGAAGAAGCAGCAGAACCAGATCATTTTGGGCACAAGGTAAAGGGCTTACATTTTGCTTTCATTGAAGGAAGTTATTGAAGTGTTTTAATGTGAATTTAGATCTTTACAAAAGACCCCTCTGCCTGATCAGTGTAGAATTCTTTGGCTGATCAGGTCGTGGTGGAGACTAGTGAGGCGACCTCCACATTAGGTTCAATTGATGGAGGTTTGCTATATAAAGTTGTGAGGTGATGAAAGCCTTTGAGTTAAGGATTTATCTTAGAGTGAATGGGACTTACTGATGATGAATGAGTGATGTGAAGAAAATAAAGAAATTAAAGGCTGATTTCTTAGCCTGGGGCCTGAGTGCCAGTGTGGTGACTTGGAGAAGACTTCAGTTAAGGGGAGTGAATTTGCCACAGATATCTGCAGTGGCAGTAAAAGGACAGGACACAATGAATCTCTTTCAACTTGTTAGTTTCAGGTACTTAACAGGAATCAAAAAGGAAGTAAAAGTTTTCACCATCTAGAAACAGATCATTCCTATTTGGTATGATTTGGTAAGTTATGCTTTGGTTCTGGGAAAGCTCAGGTTATTTTGTCTTATAAATTAATGGTGCTAGCATTCCCAGATACAAAACTTTACCCACCAAATCATACCAAATGGAAATGTTCTATTTTCAGATAGTAGACGATCTGTCCAAGAAGTCAGTCAAGTAGGTAAGGACCAAGCTGGAGAATAAAGGGTATTGATGGAACTTAAATTTAATATCCTGTAATGTAGATAAGAGATGAAGAGGCAAGAACAGCACTCTGGTCACTTCAAAGTTGGAAAAATGATAGAGTGAAAAGAATCAACTGAGGAAACAAAAAGAAAATGAGACGGATGGGATTGAGCAGCCCAGAGGACAAGGAGTTTCAGGAGAGAGGGAACCACTATGTCAGGTGGTATTTGGAAGTGAGTCAAATGTAGAATGAAAACTGACCTTGGGTTTTAGCAACATTTGGTCTTTGACTGCTTTAATAAAAGTTATTTCAGTGGATGGTGAGTTCAAAAGCCTACTGAGTGAGAAAAATGAAAAATGAAGAAGTAGACTTTATAAGCTTCTCAATATCTTTAAACTTGTGCTGAAAAAAAAGTGAAATATGGACTAGTAGCTGGAGGAGAGTGGATGATATTAAGGATATTTGTAAGCTGATGGGGGATCCAGAGGAGAGAAACTGCAGAGGCAAATTCCAGAACAAGGCCATTAGGGAGGTGAGAAAGAGGAGTAAAAGAACTCTCCATCATTTCTATAATTAAAAGTTTCCTGACACCTCAGATGCTAACTCTGGATTCACCTCACTTCAACTCATAGCAATCTGTGCTTTATTTTCTTGAGAAAGCATAAGCATCTTCACTCTTCTGCAAATAAACTAAGTGGCAGAGTAAACAAATTCAGGGCAATGAGAGGGCTAGTGTATACTGTCATTTAGTGTCTGGGTTCCCCTCACCTCATCCTATATGCCAAGTATCTTTATCTTTATTTTTTTAATTCACTGTTAGTGGACAAGAGACTTTATTTTTTTTTAATTTTATTTATTTTTGCATAGAAGAACTGGGGTGTAGGCCAGCAGTTCAGGGGGGTGAGAGGATTCATCAAAGACAGAGTGAGGAACAGAACAGGCAGATTTACTGAAATACACTGCTGAGGGGAGCAGTGGGTGAGACAGGAGAGGTCTGCTGTGCCATATATGGGTTAGCTCCCTGGCCTGGATCAAACTCTGGCCGTAGTAGTGATAACCTGAGAGTTAACCCCTAGGCCACCTAGGAGGCCCATCTTTGTATCTTTAAATTCAAGTAATCAGAATTCTGATCATTTTTTTTAAGATTTATTTATTTATGCATACAAGCTGGGGTGTAGGCCAGAGGTGTGGGGTGGTGAGAGGATTCACCAGAGACAGAGTGGGAGCAGAACAGGCAGATTGACTTAAATACACTGCTGAGGGGAGCAGCGGGTGAGACAGGAGAGGTCTGCTGCACCATGTGGGAATCTCCCTGGCCCGGTATCAAACTTATGCTGCAGTGGCTCTGGATAGCCTCATAGTGCTACAATGTTTGTGCCACCAGGGAGGCCCCTGATCATTTTCTTATATATGCAAAATGCTCAGATCCTTTCTAGAAGACCCCCTATTTTAAGTTTTAAAATCCTGATAAAGCTTCTGTCCTTTCCTTAATCTGTCCTATTCTCTCCCTTAACCTGGTCTTGATTTGCTCTCATTTCTTTAGTCAGATTGGTCACTGAGATTCAAAGGCATTTCCCCAGTTCTACATCTGTACTTCACTTTAGATAACAGAGAAATAACTAAAAGTTGCCTCAATATTGATTGATACCTTTGTATATTGTATCATGTTTTCAATGCATCAGTCTTGAGCACTTAAACACATTCAATTCTGAATAATTTATACAGCTCAATAAATATTTCCCCACAACCAGCTTTTGTGTAACGAATGACTGACATGCATTGAGTTTGCACCTATCAGGATCCACTTGTATTTCTAAGCAGGGCCCCAGCACGTGTGCACTGGAGCGGTTCTGTCAATCCTCCAGGCATTCAGGTGCCACTTTTCTGATTGACATCAGAGAAGATTTGTGTCATCTAGAAGGATAAGATTTTATGGGAAAGCAGATAATAATTACTCTCGCCTCTAGAAAGAAACTGCATTCATCAAATAGGAAGGGAAATGACTCGTGAAAATAGATACACCATTCAGCTGAAGGTCAGCCTTCTCTAACTAAATTTAAACTACATATCACCAGGTATTTGTTCAACCAACGAGTCTTTACTGTGGGTCTCTTATTTTCTGGGCACTGTTCCTCCTTGAGATTTTATTTAAAAAGTGAAAGTCTCTAGCCCCCAAATAATCTAGGGAAGGAGAGAGCTGAGTGAACTGATAATAACAATACTGTGTACAGAGTGTAGAGGGCCGCAGATAAAAAAGAGGCAGGCATGACACCTTGAGGGTAATGCAAGTCAAGAACATTTAGCTAGAGAAAGGGAATCTGAACACAGTCTTGAAGTTGACTGGTAGTTAATGATGCAAAAAAATAATGATGAATGATAAGGAGTGTTCTGGGCAAAGAAAATGACCTATCCCTGGATGTGGACACAAGAGCACTTGAGCAATTCCAAGTTTTTTTGGAATGGCTTCCAGGATAGAAAGAAACGAAGATATATTTAGACAACTGAATAAATAGGACAAGATGAGACCCTGTGTGCTTCACAGGAAACAAGACGGTTAGAATACTTCTGACATAGAAAGGTAACAGTCTGCTCTGATGGATTTTGCATCATCTGGGAAGGTAAACAAGAGAGAATAGTAGAACTCCCCAGGATCATCCAAGACACAGACAGGAAGGAATGATAAAATCAACATTATGAATTTAGCATTCTCATATGCCGGCCTATGCTATAAAAGCATTTAAATGTAAAGGCTGAGTTAGCAATTCTCTTTTTTCTTTTCTGAAAAATAATAAAGCCCTCTCAAGGCCCCTGTTCTCTTTATGAATCTATATGTTCCCTGGACCAATTTAGAAAGCAGAAAGCCTAAAAGCTTTGGTGTGATATGTAACAGTTTCCAAGAAAATAATGCCAGTGGAGGTTAAATAATGGTAAAGAATGAATATATATAAACAGTAAATAATCCCAGATAGAGTGTGAGGGCTCATGTAGTAAATGAGTTGTAAACCCAGAAAATTCATTTTGATTTGATTCTTTTAGCAACTAAATATATTAGTAATTAATGTCTCTGTACACTCAAGACATGGTGTGATTGCATATGTTCGTCACAGTGCAGACAAAAAAATTGTGAATTTATAAGTCACTGTATTCTTTATATCTATCTTACAAAATGTAATTATTTGTTATCCTAGAATGTCTGATTTTTGTTGAACCTGAACTCCTTTCTTCAAAATTCAGGACATAAAATTAGGTACAAGTAGGTATTCGTAAATATTAAAATTCAGTCACATTTACTGAACACCATGATGAAGATAGACCACTTCATTAAGCAAACTCCCTCGTAGTAGAAAGAAATGCCTTTAACTTCCCCTTACCTCTTGATCTGTGGCATTCTACAATCTGTACAGGAATTTAGGTTACATGAGTTCTAAGTTCCCTTCCAAATCAAATGATAAAAACATGAGTGGGCTTCGATGGATCATTCAAATTTAATATTTTTTTGCTGTATCTGATGATTACTGGGTTTGAATTGTTACAGGCAATGATTTGACAAATGGTCCACACAGGACCAGATGCAATCCAAATGTTTTTGGAAACTAGCCAACTAGGTGTTTTTCATTTCATAATCAGTGACAGTGCTCACATAGATCATCTAGAAACCCTCACATAGATGATCCTGAAAGAAGATGGTCCTGTTCATTCATTTTTCTGGACCTGGGGTTACCAGAATGGCTTACGTCTTTGAGTTTGATCACTAATTCATGAGAAAGTACCGCCTTTGTGACTTAACTTTAAAATCTAAACATTTCCAATGCTATCTTACTTTGAAACAGGATTTGAAAGGTTCAAAGAATGAGTTATGCCGATGGGTATTTAGGTCCTTGCTCTGGTAAGCAAACTAACAAGTTCTTCACAGGTTCTATCTGGTAGGTAGAAATCTACTTCTCCTGAGGTGTAAGTCAGTCTCTCAGATTTAAAAAAGAGAGAGAGAGTTAACAATAGGTGCCCAGACTTTGCCTCTTTTGGTGGGGAGAAGATTGGATCTAGCATTTCTTCTTTGGATGGTGATAATTTAGAACAGGCAGTCCCTTCTATTACATTCTTGGCGCCGATGACTCATTCTTTCTCACTATTATAAACCAGATTTGGGATGTGTTTGGTGGAACAGCTGTTTCCTAGGTTCAAATCCTCTCTTTGATTACCTATTAAATTTTTTCTAACTATTCTTGATACTTTGTTTTTCAGTTAACAAGGTGAACCATGGTTTACATGTATAAAACATGTAGTTGTATCAATTTAAAAAATGACTTACGGAATTAAGAAAAAAAGTTTATGTCAACCATGGTGTCAGTCCTAGAGGTTATTTAAAAATAGAAATAATCAGCATTTGAGTTTTCCTTCTTAGTGTAATAAAGCAAATTAACATGTGACACAAGCCATGTCTTAATAATAGTTTCAAGCTGCATTGACATAAAATAATCAAATTTCCATAGGAAATTTAACTTGTATGCTTGACAGTTTAATTATCTGGTGTACGTTTCCATAGTTCTCATTATAATATGAAGAGTTTGTCACTGAGAGTGTCTAAAACAATAGTTTTAATACTTCAGTAACTTTTAATTATCTTGCAAATCATCTGCCTGCTGATACATATAAATGTGTAGGTTCACTCGAATACAATTTGACCAAAATCTGGGTGATGAAATAGAAACTAAAGTCAGTTTTAATCCAACATCTGTGATCTGAAAGCTCTTAAAATGTACCAAATTAACTTTTCCTTTGTAACATAAAGAGAAAAAGCTGGATATCCAAGTGGAAAATTATATCTAACCAATATTTTACTCCAGAAGTGCCCCTTCTACCTTTATCTATGTTGTTTCCACCACCCTCTACTATCTAGGAAATGAAACTATGCAAAGCATGGGGGATGTGAAGGTTTGTGCAAGACACAACTCAAGTGCAGGAATGCAACAGCAGCAGGGTTTATTCACAATGGGAAAATTGCAACAAAAGAGTTTCTAAGACCACAAATGGTTGGGTATACTACCCCAGATAGTGTCCATAGTGTCTAGTAGTCCAAATCTAAAGCTGTTCATGCAAGATGGTGTTGGTGTTGTCCCTTGAGAACTTGGGACTGGTGGCATGCCAACATTTGGTGGACCAGGACCCAACTTGCAGTGACTGCTGGAGGTGATCATGGGTGGTGCTACTAAGGAGGCACGACAGCAGCCAACAGCAGTAATCAGAAGACCTGGCTGGGCACTGCCCCACTTTTCTCTGAAGCAATTGGTTGCAAATTATTTTCTTATCACGGCTAAAGTAATGAAAGTCAGGTTCCCCAGAGCAGTCCTGATCACCAGTCCAGACTTTAGCCTCCTCAGTACCCCTAAAGTTGATCTATTATATTTGTAGAGTGATCCTTGATAGTTTTTACGTTTATTCCAGATAAAATTGTGACTTGAGAGTTACATCCTTTTTTTAGTTCAAAATATATTAAAAAAGCTTACCAGGAGTTGATGAAGTTGAACCCATTGACACAGGAAAAGGGGACAGTAAATGACCTGAAAATGTGGCAGAAAAGGAGAAAACTATAGCTCTGAAGAGGCTTAAGAGCTCCAGCATCAGCACAAACCCAGATCCACTTGGTTCAATCAACATGGAAGCCAGCTGGTTCCAGTCACTGAGTATATCAGTCCTGCTAGTAGCCAAGCTAGTGTTGGCATCAGAATCCTGTGAGTCATCCCAGAAGGACCAGTTTTGCCTGCCCAAGAAAGTGTGCTAATTTTATGACCAACAACTTTAATAATAAGGCTGTTATTTGCCAAGTACTTGCTGCAAGACAGGCATCTGATAAAACTTCCCTTATTATCAGATTCTGCCTTTTAGCCCACTCCTCACTTCCCATTCATACATGGTCCCTTGGCTTCCACATGTACAGTGGATGCATCTGAGCAAAATCTTACATGAATGGGCAGGCAGAACTGGTCCCAGAGAGTGAGTGGTAGCCAAAGACTCTCAAAATTGCCAAACACTCAGGTAAAAGAAATGGTGTAACCATGCAGAACAAAAGATAGAAATGAAGTGGAAGATTGTGGAATTGAGTACCAGTAATTAGATGGAACTAAAATGTGGAAAAATGCATGATCAAAAAGTCAATATTGGAAGCTTGAGTGATAGCCACAAACTGGACTGCTATGCAACAATGTCCCTTTCTGGTAATCAGTCTGGGGTGAAGGCGATTGAGTTGATTCAAAGAGAACATCATGCTCCTGCTCTTTCTTCTGCCTAAGGACATGCATCTGTCTATCCTGGCCTGGCATATAGTATCTGCTTTCAACACATGGTGTTGGAATAATAAATCAGCCAGATGTGTTTGAAGACAATGGTGTGCCTACCAAAATATCCTCCTAAAATTGGGTTGGACTGCCAGTGCCTGCTCTATTCCTCAAGGGGAGCCCAGTCTTCCCTGTACTGCTGTGATGAAATACACCAAATCCAGCACGAGTGGCAACTTGCACCATGCACCCATAATCCTATGTTCTGAACCACTTATTGTATCTTACTACCCTGTTATATATTGTTTCATATATCACTCAAAAATCTTGAAGGATGTATCTGAAGATACATCTTTGAGGAAACCCCAGTACATAATGGAAATTATAGTTTCAGTAGAATCTAACTGAAAAATGTAAGTGAGTTTTCCCCAATTTTATTGGGGAAATTCTTCTCTCAAACATAGAACTAAACCAGTGCTGATCATAGTCCTGATGCCATAATCTTAAACACCATATTCCCCAAAATTGAATGCTTAAAATGTTGAACTCCTCAAGTCAAAAATTCTGAAAATCACATTCATGAAAGATCGAAGTCCCAAAAACATAATTATAGAAAACTAAATTTTTAATTCTTAAAATACAGCTTTTTGCATTTTCTAAGGGAGTTTATTTGAGAAACTTCAGTTTTTAAATGTTTCATTTGTCTGCATCGGCATTTCTTCCAGCTGATGAAATTCCAGGAGCTTTTAATAAATTAAAGTCGCATTTGCTTGATGAAACCAGAAAAACTACTGACTGTTTCAAAAATAATTATGTGCACAGTAGGATAAGGAGACACACAACAGTGTTGCGTATATGAGTGTGTGCAGGGTGGATTTCTGAACAATGTGAAAAATGTGGCACAGAAGGTGGGACAATTTAATAGGGAATGCTCATGTCAGTGTCTATTGAATCATAGATTTTTAAAAGAGCAGTATCACATAGAAAATTGAATGTGAATCTGTTCTCCAAGGAGAACCATGCCCTAAAAGAAAAAAGCTGTTATTCTTTGATATGTTAGACTTCAAAATATAGTTACTGATTGTGAAAGTCAGTCAGCTCTTATGGACTAACTCTGTGCAATTCCCCATAATCTATCCCTGTGATATACTTTTCATATGTCAAGTTTTCTTTTTCTTGCAATTTTCTATACTGTATATTTCACCTGGGAATCATTTCCCATCCTGGAGGTATACATTATGTAGACTTTTCAAAGATTTCTAATTCATTTGATGCATTTTTTTGTTGTTGCAAATTTGACTCTGAGAAAGTACATTATCACAATTTGACTTTGTAAGCATTGTGAGTATAAAAACATTAAAATTTCTGCAATAAATAGACATTTTTGTACATTTATGAATAACAAAATTCCTCCTGATAGGTGTTTTATTCTGTAAAGTCAACTGTAAAATATTCTGTCATGTTTTTAGATGTTTCTCAAATAAATCTTCCTTTAAAAATGTCAGTAACTGTTACTCAAAGAATTCTTTTAAACTATTTTTTCCAGAATTATATTTTTCAGATTTTGGTCCTACAGCATTGTGATTTTCAGGATTTTAGACTTGAGGGATTTTGATCTTTCAGGTTTATAGCATTCCAGATTAGGGCATTGTAGATGATGACCAAACTCAACTATAACTGACATTTTCAAGTTGTTGTTAATGTAGAAGCACAAGTTTTTTCATTTCACAAGAATTGCTCCAAATGGGAGGAGAATAAGTCAAGAAAATGGCTGAGGAGCCATATACACCTGGGGTGGTGGGCTCGACCCCTCACCTGCTCCCACGGGGTCACACAGGGCACGTCATTCTAACATGTCATGCCACATCTTCATTCCATGGACCTTGAGGATTATTTCAAATAATTGGAACTACAAATATTAAACCTACAAATGTCAGAGCTCTACTTCACAAGAGTTTATCAAACAGAGGGCTCAGTCCAGAGTAGTGACCAAAAGCACAGGTTTCCAGAACCTACCCAACTCTGGGTTAGTAGCTGCACAACTTTGGGAAAATTACTCACTTTCCTGAGTCAGTATTCTCACCTGTGAAAGGAGACCAGTCATTGTAATCACTTCACAAGGCCGTTGTGAAGCTAAAACAACATGCATAAAACAGCGGAGAAATAAGTAGGTATTACCTCTTCATTTGTGCTCTCGTTACTAGATTGCAGTTTCTGGGCAGGTACTATGCCTAATGTTTGCCTGAATCCTTGATGTAAGCGTAAAAACAGTTAACTTCTTTAAAAGCCTGGGCTTCTGAAGGAACAAGCTTTAATTTTCAGAAAGAAAAAACTTCTATAAAATGTAGGTCAAATGAGATGTGAGATAATGAGAAACAGAAAACCTCCCATAGTCTCTGGCTGGGTGAGGCAGTGTGGAGAGCAGGTTCTAAGCCCCTTGAACACCGTTAATAATCAGCAAACTTATGAAAGGAAGGGAATTTCATCTTTGTTAAAAATAGTGGAAATATTATGGTCACTTGCATTTTCTGAGCTTTGGTCTAGAAGCAAAATTAAATGGCTTTGCTTGTCGGGCAAAGAGCTGAGAAAATTTTGTCATTTCTCCCTTCTTAAAGCAACCCACTCCGTTACCCCCTTTTCTTCAGTCAGGAGCATCTTAAAGTGTCTGGCAAGCTCTTACTGTGGTTCATCCTGGGCTTGGGAAGGGGAGTTGTCTATTTGTTTCTATATCATCTAGACTTCATATTTACTGGCTGGAGTTTAGTGAGGAGGGCGTGAAAACTAAGTTAAATTTTTTATTATTATTATTATTTATCTTTCCACCACAAAATGTGCCAAACCTGGTCCCTTGCACCGGCCAATGCATGGGGGCCATGTCCTTTTCTCTCACCTTCTCTGACTTCACAGCCTGTAGCAGCTGGTCAATTGCTAGGGAAACAGATGGTTACCAAGAAGCACCTCTAGGGAACTCTCCTACTGTCTAAGAAGCACAAGAAGCAAAAGCGTCAATTCAGAATCCTCACTTCCCATGAACAACCAATCCTAGTTTTGAAATTTTTTACTGATCCAGAAAAATAGCTGAATCTATGCTTTCAGATGGGGGATTGCCAGCAGTTAGCACCAAGAATTCCTTAATGGGCGAAGTGACACAGAAACAAGCTACCGAAAGAATGAAGGGATGGTTTGGTCATTGTTTAATTTGGTCTGTGTTGAGGGAGGGGAGGAGGCTGCTGTGAACATCACCTCTCCCAGCAGGAGCTGGAGTGGCCCTTTCCTGCTCAGGAGCTGGTGTAAATGGTATTTGTAAAAGATATCTCTGGTAGAGACTGTTGTGTGAAAATAGATGAGAGAAAGAAAAATGAATAATAACAAAGAAGAAAACCTGGACTATAGTCACTTTAGAAGTACTTCCAGCCCAAGGATTTAAGTCTAAGCAAATTATAGCTGGAACCTCACTCTGGCCAGGCACTATCACAGCTCACAGCTCACAGCTCATTTTCAAACTGAATCTGTATGTTAGAAGGCAGGTTTATCCCAGCCTTAGAGATGAGGAATTATCAGTCAGAAATACTATCTATGTCATGTATAATAAGGAACTCGTTTAAGGAATAAGAATTATAGTACTATTTAACTTTGTATTTTCTCTGTCTCTCCTCCCTTTCCTGAGTCTGTTTATTAAATTAAATGCACTTATGAGGCACTTTCACTTTATCTGCATGGTAAAGAGAAGATTCCTTATTCTTTTTTTTTTTTAAACATACAAGCTGGGGTACAGGCCAGAAGCGTGGGGCGGCGAGAGGGTTCACCAGAGACAGAGTTGGGAGCAGAACAGGCAGATCAGAAGTACACTGCTGAGGGGAGCAGCAGGTGAGGCAGGAGAGGTCTGCCCCACCATGTGGGATTCTCCCCAGCCGGGCATCGAACTCGCGTCGCTGCTGCCGACAGCTCCACAGCACAGCGCTCAACCGCTGCGCCACCGGGGAGGCCCAGATTCCTTATTCCTGAGTTGCTCTCTTATTATTTATCTGTTTTAGGAAGTAAACAATGTGGAGATTATTTTTTATAAGTTATACCTTTTGTGGATCATAGCTTTCTTTTTTTTTTTTTTTAAGATTTATTTTTTATTTATACATACAAGTTGGGATACAGGCCAGAGGCGTGGGGCAGCGAGAGGGTTCACCAGAGACAGAGTGGGGAGCAGAACAGGCAGATCAGAAATACACTGCTGAGGGGAGCAGCGGGCAAGGCAGGAGAGGTCTGCCACGCCATGTGGGATTCTCCCTGGCTGGGCGTCGAACTCGCGTCGCCGCTGCCAACAGCTCCACAATGCAGCGCTTAACCGCTGCGCCACCGGGGAGGCCCTGTGGATCATAGCTTTCTTTTGTGAAAGCAAACTTATATGGAAGATTTTTGTTGTCAATTCAGTTTGATAAATTCAGTTCCTGCAGTTCAATAGGTCTGATTTACTTTTCATCCCAGATTTTGAAGATGTTTTATAAGGTTCGAATGTCCGCTTGTAAGTTTTCGTGTGTGTGTGCACCTGTGTGTATGTGCAAATGGCTTTGTAATTCTATTTAAAGAAATTAGAAAATGCTGCACCTGACTATTAGATAAGTACTATATCAAAGATATTTCTAAATTATATTTTTAAAGATTTATATACTTATGCCTACAAGCTGGGGTGCAGGCCAGAGGCACAGGATGGTGAGAGGACTCACCAGAGACAGAGTGGGGAGCAGAACAGGTGGATTGACTGAAATACACTGCTGAGGGGATCAGCAGGTGAGACAGGAGAGGTCTGTGGCACTGTGTGGGAATCTCCCTGGCAGGGGATCACACTCGTGCTGCAGTGACTCTGGATAGCTTCATAGTGCTGCACTTAACCCACTGCGCCACCAGGGAGGCCTGTATTTCTAAACTAAAATTAATAAATATTTGTTTGAAAAATTATGTTCCTTAAATCTGCAAGAGGATTAACTTCAACATCTGGAAATTGTTAATAGAATTGTTTGAAGGGATGCGTGTAATCATATGGATTAATCATTATGCAGGGAGAGGGGGATCTTTGTTTTACCTCATGTCACACTCTTATGCCAAATGCATTTGTTTTCTGTCTGGTAGGGTCTAGAGGTATTTGTGCAAAAGACTGGTATAATCACATTTGTGTTTTAGAAAGAAAGCTGGAAATAGAATAGGGAGATAAATTTAGCTCAACATGATTAGTTAACTTTTCTTCCCTTCCATTTTCATTGCTGCCTCCACTAGAGCTTACTTCTTATATATAGGTTTTGTGAGTGCCTCTGTAAGAAGTGTATGCAAGGAGAGCCTTTGTTCCAAATGGGGGCAAAATACTGGGTCTTGAAGCTCTGCTGGAAATGGTTTATTTCTTAGTCTTTTTTTTTCCAAGATTTATTTTTATTTATGCACACAAGAGCTGGGGTGTAGGCCAGAAGTTGGGGACGGGGGTGAGAGGATTCACCAGAGACAGAGTGGGGAGCAGAACAGGTAGATCTACTGAAATACACTGCTGAGGGGAGCAGTGAGTGAGACAGGAGAGGTCTGCTGTGCCATGTGGGTTTGCTCCCTGGCCAGGGATTGAACTTGTGCTGCAGATAGCTTCAAAGTGCTGAGATTTAACCCCTTGTGCCACCAAGGAGGCCTGATTACTCAGCCTTTCTATAAAGTGATTAGATAACGATCATAGACCTAACCCGGTACTTGAGATGAACAAAAGAAAATTCCACTTGACAAATACTATGTCTGGTTAACTAAGAACTTTGCTAGAAGAGATAGTTGAGATATGTTCCTTATCCTAAGGAGTCTTCCAGTGTAGTGTGAAAAATAAACACTTAACTGAATAGCTACACTACAATGAGAAGAGTTCTATAAAAGAGGGGGTGAACAAATGATACCACGACATAGACATAAAGCAATTAATTCTATTAACACTTGGTCAGTAATCAGGAGCTGTCGAGCAAATTCCAATTCACCATTGCAGAAAATCAACAGAACAAAAATATTGTGAGGGGGAAAAAAATTCGTCCTCAATACCTGAAAAAATAGCAAACATGACATAAACTAGTATTTGGAAATCTGCATGGAAGAGCTGAGTTTTGAAGAATGAAATTGAATGCAGGCAAATACTTCCAAGTGGAAAGATGAGCTAATGAAGTTTGTATAGGTGTGAAAATGCTTGCTCTGTTACAAGAGAAACAAAGTACCTGCTGTGACTTGTCTTGGTGTGCATGTTTGGAGTTTTGGAGGTGAAATTAAAGACTGAGAATGACCTGAGCCATACTATTGATTTTAAAAATTTGCCCTGTGGGTGATTTGGGGGTTGTAGTGCAGAAAGATGATATGATAATATTTGTGTTTTAGAAAGAAAGCTGGCAATAGAATAGGGAACTGATGCCAAGAAAGCATTTGGGAATAATTTGTTCCTGACAATTTAATGTAGAGGTTGCCTTCCATTCTGGAAGAGGGTTAAGCCAGAGGAAGAAATATAAAGGAAGATGGAAAGTATGAAAGCTAAATAAGAAGACAGAAAGGTCTCTCTGGATCAGTTTATGCTAATCAAGAAGGGCTTGTTCTCCCTCTGATTGTTGAATACTGCCTATAGATGATCCTCAAAAACTCAGCTTTTATCACTATAAACCTTGTTCAAAAACTTATTATGGAAGGACCAAAGTTTGAAAAATTAAGTCCTCCTACCATGATTGCTTTCATTTACTGCCATTAGTCATACTTTTCCTCTTTGGAATCCCCACTCCCTATTCTACCCATATCAAACTTCTTTCAATATCAAAGAATTCAAATTTCAGCTCCAGTCTTATTTCTTCTACATATATTTTGGATGGGCGAAGGGAGGTCACATTTCTTTCCTTTGGTACAATAGCTTAAAATTTTACTGAGAAATTCCTCCTCACTTCTCTTTATGTATTATTGACCTGAATGTTTGGCAAGTTCTCAAATACAGCCCAGTAGTCTAATGTTCCAAGTGGGAACATATTTAGTTCAATTCAGTCAATATTTATTGTACACCTAACATGTATAGGGCATTGTGCTAAACATTTGCACAATGTCAGTGTTAAAGGATAAATATGTCAAATGTCTCTGCTTGGAAATAACTCTTAACAAATGCATTCCCTGGAGGACTATTTCCACTTAACCTATATGATTAAACTTTGTGACTTTCTAAGTAAGATACTCTTTCTTCATCAAGTTAACAACTTTCGTAAGTAGATGAATTTGTGATACAAGTCACATAAACGTGTTTAAGTAGCACACATTCCACAGCAAGAATCTCGTCTTAGTAGATGCGAAAATGCAATCTAATGATCACTATTGGACTGTACACTTTATCTCCACATACATGTTTTCCCCAATATTCAAAAGTAGTATTCAGTGAAATCTTTAGTAAGCCATAGTGACATAAACAAGAGTTATCATTAATTTATATGTAAAAATGTTCAAACATTCCCAGACCCAAAAAAATAACCTGTCAAATCATACCAGATAACACATAAAACCTAAAATGACATTACTATATAATGAAAGCAGGATAAGATAAATAGGCAAGCGATATAAAGTAGTACCTGGGGAAGGAGCTTGGTGGGGCCGCGTGATCTAACAGTGTGCTTCCTCTAGAAAGCCTACTGCAAAACCAATGCTGAACATTATTTTTGTTTTTTGCCCTTTGTTGTAAAAGTGAAAAATCCTCTGGATTTCCTTCAGTTAGAGAAAAACAGCTACTAATTTAAGTCTTTTGAATTGGCATAATCTGAATTTTGGAAAAGCAGGGGATATAGGTGTGTATGTATGTGTGTATAGTAAATTACTCCATATGTCTTAGTCTGGTTGGGCTGCTATAACAAAATACTACAAACAGGGTTGATTTAAATAACACAAATTTGCTTCTCACAGTCTGAAAGCTGACCGTCCAAGGTCAGGGCGCCAGTATGGTCAGGTGAGAGCCCCTTCTATCACAGAGTGCTGGTTTCTCATCGTGTCCTCATTTGGTTAAAGGGACAAGAAAACTCTCTTGGGCATCTTTCATAAGGGCATTACTCTCATTCTAGAGGGCTCCACCCTCATGACCTAAAGAATCCCCCAAGGACCCACCTCCTCATGCCATCACATTAAATATTAGGATTACAACATATGAGTTTTGAAAGAACACAAAAATTTGGACAATAGCATCACATGTATCAGAAGTAACTTTCTCAAGGGGCTGGAAGTCTAGGAAACTTTGATGCATCTATTTTCCACACCATTCTTACACAAATACCTAAACTGCTTAAAGATTTCTCTGCTGTTAGTTTTGAAGGAAAGTAAAAGTAATTTCTTTCAATTATTTTACCTAAGAAGAAAGTTTAATGAACAACAATAGTTAGAAGTGGGATGCATAAAGGGAATTTACTATCAGTAAAGAAAAAGACAAGTCTGATAAAAAAAAATTTTAAAGCTAAATGCACGATGTACCCCTTAAAATTAACAGCCTTGTGCTGTTAGCTGGAATTATGAAGAAATCAGTTATAATCAGGAATCAGTAGTTCCATTGACAGGAAATGAAGTTTTCCAAATTATGAGAACTTTACCCCATAGGCATTTGAATATCACAGGGGAAAATAAAGGAATAAGCTTCATAAGAAAGCAAAAGTACTCTGTTATAATTTTTGGCCAATGCTTTCTAATTCTTCTTTTTCATATCTTTAAATACAGAATCCCCTTCACCTACAACTGAGTTTAGAAAATTCAGTAAGTTCTGATGCTGATGTCACTGTCTCAATCCTGACCATGAACAACTGGTACAATTTTAGCTTATTGCTGTGCCAGGAAGACTGGAACATCACAGAGTTCCTCCTCCTTACCCAGAGTAACTCCAAGTTCCACCTCGGGTCTGTCATCAACATCACCGGCAACCTCTCCTCCGGTGAGGACCTCTTGAGCTTCCTGCAGGTGCAGCTTGAGAGCATTAAGAACAGTACGTCCACCATGGTGATGTTTGGCTGCAACATGGAAAGCATCCGATGGATTTTTGAAATTACCACCCAGTTTGGGGTAACGCCCCCTGAGCTTCGTTGGGTCCTAGGAGATTCCCAGAATGTCGAGGAACTGAGGACAGAAGGTCTACCCTTAGGGCTCATTGCTCATGGGAAAACAACACAGTCTGTCTTTGAGTACTATGTACAAGATGCCATGGAACTGGTCGCAAGAGCTGTTGCCACAGCCACCATGATCCAGCCAGAACTTGCTCTCATTCCCAGCACCATGAACTGCATGGACGTGGAAGCTACAAACCTCACTTCAGGACAATATTTATCAAGGTAGGATGCAAGGCCTGGGTTACACCCCCATTCATAGCACTGTGACAGGAAGTAATAGTTCCCTATTTAGCCCCTTTGCAGAAATCTTGACGTTGAGTATCTTTAAATTCTAATAACATTTTCGGGAAGGTTACTTGTGGGAGGGGAGTGTTCTGGTTGCATAAGGCTAGTATTTCATGACCTGTCACCTGGAATTTTATCTGTAGACTTGTAAATGCAGAGGGTATAGTCCATGCTCAATCTTGCCTTTAAACCCTCACTTAGTTCCTTATTAACTGGGTGTTCTTGGCTAGTTATTTAAAGATGTTGTCACTCAATTTTCTAATTAATAAACTGAGATAATATCGAATAGCTTGATATTATAAAAATGATAAAGATATCGTGAAATTATATGTGAAAAGTATTTTACATCATGCTTGAGTTATAGTAGATGCACAACAAATGTTTTTATCCCTGCCTTCTCTTTTCCATATCAATAGACTTGGACAAATCATTTCAAATTTTGACAGAGAAAAAAATTAGTCAAGTAAGAAGTAGACTTTTCTCTCTCTTCCCAGGCCTTAATACTAAAAGCAATCTAGAATAGTGGATAATGACTCTCTGAGCTTGAGTCAGACTCTCTGAGTTCTACCACTCATTGTTTGCATCACCTGGTCAAGTTATTTAACTTCTCTGCGCATTTGTTTCTTATCCCCTATATGCATGTATGTAAAATGGCTATAATAGTAGATCCTACTGTCCATGGAATTGTGATAGATGATAGGTAGGGAGGGAGATAGATGATAGATAGATAGATAGATAGATAGATAGATAGATAGATAGATAGAACAGAGTTGCACAGAGTATTGGGGTGTGTGTGTGTGTGTGTGTGTGTGTGTGTGTGTGTGCACGCGCGTGTGTGCGTGCACACACAGTTTTTAAATTAGGTATCTTTCTGCTCTAGTTCCTCACTCAATCAGGTTCAGGATATAAAATGAAAAAGTGTATTTAATTTAAATAATAACTCATTGTATAAAAATTTTCATGATCCCCAGGAAAAGGAAAATATTGTTAAATTATATTTTCTAGAGTCTTAAATTTTTCTGAAAAGAATCACCTATTGTCAGAAAGGCCAAGACAGAAAATTATTGTTGTTTTAGAGTAAAGGCTTAGGTCTACTCTAAGCCCTGTTTAAGATTCTCTTGAAATACTGATATCTGACTATATTGGGGAACACAGGTTACATCTTAGTGTCTTGCCTTTTAAAATATTTGATGGAAGGTGGAGGTCTAAAGCATTTGACAGCTAATTTCACATATGTGGATTAACCAGCTATCATGTGCAAATCAGCATGCTAAAATATAATGGCAGGTTAAAAGCTAAGCATGGCCTATGCCCTCCCTAAAGAACATTGTTAGTAAAATAATTCAAGGTTCACATATTAGGATTCACATATGAATGATAAAATTAGATATTCTATCATTAGAAATAGTCACCAGTCAGATTTAATCTGTTTTTGAATAAGCACATAATTGAGGCTCAGGATTTTATCTGGGATAGAAACATTCTCTTTCACAGCAGAAAGATAAGAAAAGTCTTAATTAAAATTTCTAGTGGTCATTATTTTGGAAGGACAATCATAAACAGAAGACAGGAATAACCCCTTGTGAAAACTGTATTGTTTTTTAGTGTCTTTCTGCCTCATGTAAAATGGAGAGCACAATAAAAATGATTCTGTTTGGATCCTAAAACTGCTTAGAAACTACAGGGAGAAATATTCGTTGACTTGGAATGTCTGTACCTTAGGGGTTCATTTTGTCAAGATCAGACTGATTTTACTGACTCTCCAAGATTTAATTTGTATTAAAGTTCTGTGCCTGCTCTCACAAGGACCCCACGACACTTCATACATGAAATTATGTGATGGTACTTAGCTCGTTCCATCATCATTATTTGTCTATGCATCTAACATTGAGCTCAAGTATAAATTCTATTAAGTAGAGACACTATTATTCAGCTCAATTTAATGCCTGGCATATAGCAGGGACTTATACTCGAACTGAAATTGACAAGAAAAAAAAATAGAAAACTTTGTAGTTCAGTCCTATGTCATTTGTTACTATAGAAGAAAAATGGGTGGTTGACAGATACATAAAATTTTATCAAAGTTAAAATTTTATTTTTTTAACTTACCTACATAACTATCATCGAGTTTTTTTACTTCTTTTTTCCCAATGAATGCTACTTTGGTGGATAACCTCTGCCCTCGTGGCTGGCTATTTCCACATGTTTATTCCACAAACTTTGAAATTTGAAAAAGAAAAATGTGAGCTTTGCAGCAGAGCATCAGTTCACCATGGATAAGGGTCAGTGACAATGTTTTCATTTCTATGAATGTGTTTGAGATTGAGCTCAAAGAATTTCAGGAACTACGCCTGGGACTTCTTCAACTCCCTGAGGAATACAGTCAAAGAGAAAGTTTCAAAGTGTTCAGGAAAGGGTCAAAGAAAGTGAGCCAAACCCTGGAAGAAGTCTATCATGAATAACTAAAAAGCTGCCTTAAGCCATAAAACATCTGTGGATTTTTCATGATCCTTATTTATTTTGTTGAATATGGTCTTTTAGAAAGTTCGTTATTCTCAGTCCATAAGTCACATCTGCATACAGTAATTTTCTTAATTGTTCCTAAATTTTGTGAGACTGACCCCACTTCCTCACTACAGAATGAAAGTCATGAGGATAATGAACCATGAATAGTGAGTGTCAGAGTTATGCAGGCTTTCATTTCTCACAGTCATTTTCCATTTGGGCTGACAGAATTGTTAAGATTTTGAAATGTTAATGAAAGCACCAAAAATATGGCTTTTTCAACATAGGATTTTAGACTAGGAAAATCCTTTCTCATGGCAGACTACATAGAGGTAATTAAAGGTATAAAGGATTTTGTTTTTCCCAGTTCTCTGTGACAGAACAATGTCCATCATAACTAATGCAGACAAAACCAAGTTCACAGCCCAATCTTTAACAGTTTACTTTCAGGTTGTTTTATTAAATGTTAAGTATTTGGAGCTATCTTATTTAATGTGTTATTAGGTTATCGCGCCATAAAGATGTCCATATGGGTGGTGGTGGCGGCCAGTGGCTGTTTGTTGAACTAAAAAGATCAGTAGACAAAAGTGCATGCATTCTGCCACTTTGGAGCTAACAGCCTAATAGTTGAGTCAAATTATAAGAAAATGGTTATAAAACAATGGGATAATGATTCTTAAAAATAGAGCTATGTTCAGATACACATAATGCACTCTTCTCAGACACTTCGTGATGGAGAAACACTGAAATGGTATCTTAAAAAATGAACAGGAATTTTCTGCTACGCAGAGAATTCACAAGCATAGGAATGGTGTATGCAAATTCACAAAGACCTGTAAGAGAAATTTAATACATTTGGTACATATGTTAAAGATGAAGAACATTTGGCCTGATTCTGGAAATAGTTTATTTAATAGCATGCCACGCAGTGTTTGTATGCCATGCTAAGGAGCTTGCATTTTATATGCATGGTGGATGTCAGCTGAATGGCAGAACATTAGCCATGACATATTTGTAAAATCATAATCCTGTAACAAATTAAGCAAATGTAGTAATACAGCATAAAAGCCATGAAAGTAATTTCTAAAAACCATTAGAGTATAAAAATTGTTTTTATTTCCCAAAATTGGTTCCAGCCTTGGCCACATTTACTCCCTCACTGCATTTTGAACACCAGACTCTTATGAAAGTGAATTAGTAATTTTAAGACTTAGCTGCTGTTCCTGGGGGTAGGAGCTGCCCATCTGAATGCAATGGGATATGAATGAAGCCACTGTTCGTGGAGAAATAGCTCCCTGTTTACTCAGCCAGCTAAGACAGTTACTCTTTTTTTAAAAAATATTTACATATCTGGGTTTTTTTACATCATTGTTCATTTTTGTACAGTGTTTGATTTTTCCTCTCAGGTGTAGTCCCCCTAAAATTCCCACCACCAAGTCACCTGTGAACCATCGCTATAGTCCCTTCTGCTCTTCTCATCCATTTGAATCCCTCGCCCTCCCTCTTCACTGCTGAATGTCTCTAATTTATAATTGCTTGCTAGTTTTGCTTTTTTTTTCCCCCTTGATCTCTTACTTGGTTCCCTTATCGTCCTCCTGTAAGTGAAACCATCCAATACTTTTATTTTTCCTTCTGACTTTTTTCACTAAGCATAATCCCTTCTAGATCTTTTTCTTTAAAAAATTCTAAGACTCTAGACCCAAATAGACACCTTGTTCCTTGTTCTCCTTGTTCTAAGTCCCACAACCTTTGGGTAATTAATCATAGTCCTGATGATTTAAAAAGCTGATTATGGAGGCAGCCCTCTGCCCACCTGTATTTATGCAGGGGATCTCTTTCTCTTTTTTTTTTTCCTTTCTTTAATAAACGTGCTATTTGCTGATGACCCAAAAAAAAAAAAAAAAAAAAAGCCTACTGTGGAATCTTGTTTGTCTTCTTTGAACAGTTTCTGCTATTCAGTTCTGTATCAAGTAGGCAGTGATTGATTCATTGATTCATTCATAAACATCAATTGAAGCTTATAAATATTAAATTAAGCCCTTTTCTAATGCTGAGAACACAAAGAATAGAAGACAAAGGTCCTGTTCTCTGGAAATAAACCTTTCTTCTCTCCTCCTAATAAGAGAGAATATTCTCCTTGAATTATCTAATTTATTTCCATTTCCTTTGACTCGCTATTTGACTATCATTCTTCTTTGGTAGAAAGCTCATTCTCTCAGTGACTGTCCTTTGGCATTAGCTGGCATTGCTCTACCCCTCCTCATTGTCATTGAAGAATATCCTAACATGCTCAAGATTCTGCTACAAACTATGTTCACCTTTATGCTTACAGAGTGAAACAATGCCAAGATTCACTGGCCTTTCATTAATAATAAATGTTGCTTTATTTAATGATTCTGTACCTATTACATGCCAGGTATTGTAGGACACCAGTTTTGCTTCTGAAAAAAGAAACTAAAACAAAAATTCATTCAAAAAACCCAAGATATAAATTGATGATGGTCCCTAATTCATTCCTGGACACTAGAAGAGCTCAAGAAGAACTTGAGCCTGCATGATACAATTTTAATTTGGGGTATTCCCATTCACCATCACCAGTATTGTGACTCTAACAAAGGTCACAATAATCTCTGAAAGCTCTCATTTCCTTAACTATAAGAATTCCTATCTTGAAAAGTTAAGCTGTATGTGTCAAGTCATTCAGCTAGTAATTTATAGGGAAAGATTCAAGCCAGTTTGTCTAAATTCACATTCTTGACTCTTTCAGCCATTGTATAAGCCTTCCTTAATCAAGATCCCTATGACTTTGTAACAAAAGAACACTGAAGTTTTCTTCCAGCCAAAAACTATATATATCAGGAGGCAGGATTACCCGTCTGCAAGCATTCTTGTCCTAAGGACCTCTACCAAGCCGAACTAGTTGGCCCATATGTCTCAACAAGTACCTAAAGAAATGCAGTTGCAGTGAACATGGAAGCCAGAGCTTCTATGCTGGTAACACTGGTTCCACAGATCCCCAAGAAGAACGAATAATTTAGAGTGACCATTATATCCACTTCTTACTCTTAGGTCAACTTTCTTTGCTAAGGCAACTAAGGAGTCAGTGATTCTAGAAATCACATGCCTTAATGTTATGAATCTTAGGGACCAACCCTTAAGGTCCATGTTCCAGTTTTTTCCAATAGGAACCCAGGTTGCTGTCCTAATTTGACTGAAATTCTTTAAACTTGCCCCTCCCTACATGTCACTTAAGTCATGCTATGAGCTGAGTCTAAAATTCCTCTAAGTTTTGGGGGATTCAGCTAAGAACATGAGAAAATATGCATTCCCTAGTATCTTCTTTTGATAAATACAGCTCACATTTGCTTGATCTAACACCCAGCAGGTTTTAAACTGTGGAATTTTTCCAAATTAGGAGAGCTTCCAAGCTTTTATTTGCCTAAGAGGAAACTGTATGCTTTGTTGACTTTTTTACTTTGTATTTATCAACCACAAAATTTGAAAATATGTCCCCAAGAGGTATGAAATGATAAAAGACAATGCAACTCTACTCTGAATTCCAGCTCCATCTCTTGGGGTCACTTTACTCCCCAGACCCTTTCATCTTTGGTAAATACTGTGTGAGATTCCACTGTCATGGCACGTGAAGGTGGTACTGAAAGGGAGAGAAGCACCTGGAATAGTACTGGAGCCAGGTCTGAAGCTGAAATAAATTAAGCTGGGATATTCCACAAAGTAACCTGGAGCAGTCCAAGGGATGGATGCAGGTCATGACTGTGGAGAAGAATTGGGTCTCATACTAAAATACAAAAGGATGGGAAACAACCTTTGGGTACAGAGCAACTCCAGCTATCATGTGGCAGAAAAACAGAGAAGAGCTTAATAGCTGTGCCACACAGAAGCAAAAAGCAGACACCACTTCATCCATGTGCCCAATGTCTTGATATGGTGACCCCCTCAACACACACATAGAGTGAAACAACCCAAAATATGTATTGAATATTTTGTGACCCAAGGACACAAAAACATTAATTCAAAGGGAAACCTGCATTCCTATGTTTATTGCACGCTATTTACTTACCATAGCTTGGATATGGAAACAACCTGAGTACCCCAAAACAGATAAATGGATCAAAATGATGTGGTATATATACATAATGGAATACTACTCAGTGATCAAAAAAGATAAACTCATGTCATTTGCAGCAACGTGGGTGGAGCTGAAAGGAACTATGCTAAGCTATGCTAAGCAAAATCAGTCAGAAAGTAAAAGAAAAATATCTGATAGTCTCACTTATAGGGCGAAAAAAGGGAAACCGAGCAAAGGATCAGGAAAAAGACAAAACTTGCAGGCAAATCATAGATCTGGGGAATACAGCCGGAAGTGAAGAACACAAGGGACTATGGTGATGGTCAGGGGTGCCATGGTGATGGGAGAATTATGGGGATTGCACATGATGGGAGAAATCAAATATTGTACAAAAATGAACAATGTAAGAAAAGAAAAAAATAATAATTTGTAACCCAATCACATAAATTAGTATCTTTACCTCGTGGGGAAAATGTAAAGGACAGGACCTCTCTTTCTACCATGCAGTTTTATTTGCAAATAACTGGATTTTGCAAACACTGGCAAAACACAAAGCCAACGTTTCCTGTCTATGCACACATGTGCATATAATGTGCTATTAAATTGTCATGCATTACTGATAGAAATCTGTTTTAAAGGAGGAACTTTGTAAGTTATTTTTCAAGGATGATGCAATCAATAATTACAACGTGTGAGGGGCCCTCTGCTCTGAAGACTGAAATTAAGCAATTTCCAACTCCTATTAAATTCCTTATCATCAGGGAGATTTCTCATTCAACTAATTTCTATCTTTGATACTATCCATTATTCATGGGGAAATGTATTGGAAATGTAATGCTTTGAATAACCTCTAAATTGCAAATGCAAATATCTCCTGGGTGATTGAACCCCATTCTTCTGGCAAGGGATGCCATGCTCTTTAAGAGATACAGGTCTGATCTGAGCAGAAGACATGTGTTTAATTGCATTTATGCCACAAACATTCCTGAGCTGTAGCTTTGGCCAGGCACTGTGCTGCGCCTAAGATTCAAAGATGACTCAGCGTGATAACCTGCTCCACTGAACCGCCAAAGCAAAGCAGTGGGGATGGGAGGATTTCTTCACTACTAACAGCAGCTCTGAAGAAGAGACTGCTCTGGGAATGTGAAGAATGTCAAAATACCTGCCTTTGAGGACCTTTCAAACTACAAAGTTAAAGATGGAATTAATCGACTGCCAAATGCGTATACTTGAGGGTACAAAGGAGGTTAAGAGAGGACAGTTGGGGAGGGGGCATTTTGTATGTCACTCTAGAAGTTGTCTACATTTGATGTTGAGTTTGAAGAGCTGGCCCATGTGTGGAGGACAAAATCAAAGCAGTGTCTCTGACAGAACTGGACCATGGGTATACTCTGTGGCTAAGACAGCAAATTCATGTTATTACATCAGGGACAGCTTCGGTAAAATGGGCCATGAAGTGAAAGCTGAACTACCTAATACTGGTCATGCAAATGGGCAAAAATTCTCAGTTACTTTATAAAAGAGAGAGATGGTAAAAAAGACATTAGAAAAATAAAGAATTGTAAGTTTATGGATTTCAGAGGGTCATGGAGGGAGTTGAGTAACAAAGTAATGATTAAATTAATTAAAGATGGTCAACCACTGACTTAAGGCTAGATCTCTTCTTAACAGGACAGGATACTGGCATTTTCTTTGTGAAAAGTCCACGAGTAGAAAAGGGCAGAGATAAGAAAAAAGGAGAAGAGAAAATTCACAAAAATAAAAGAAAGAATATTAAAAGAATGAGATAAACATCGATTAACCTGCATGTCAGAAACTGTAAGAATACTTGAAGAAGAAACGATCTAGAGCCTGAGGAAAAAAAAGATAATGGGAATAATTTAGAGAATAAGTGGGATTAGGGAATGGTGTTGGAAAATGAAGAAAACCACACACATGAATTAAAATACAAACATAAACTAGAAAGACCTAATACTTCAGACAACTGGAGTAGGTCTATGCTGGTTGCAAAAGATCAGGATTGGGTAGAAGTTTTCCTTCCAAAAGACACAACACTATCCAAAGAGAATTGTTTGGGGCTTTTGAATGCTGAAGAGCAGGAAGAAAGCTATATAAGCAGGAGCTTGTGACAAAAGCAAAGGTGTAGGATTTTGGAAGACAGGGTTTTTGATTGGAAGATTTGTTACATGACTGTAGATAAGAGTCACATGAAGAAAAGATGGAATTTCTGAACTGTGAACTCTGCAATTCTCTCCTCCTCCCAGAAAAAAGACTGGGAAACTAAGAATATTCCTTTGGTCTTCTGCCCACCTGTGACTATGCAGGTGCCTCTCTTTTACTCTTTCTCCTTTTCCTAATAAGTCTGTCCTTTTAAAATGTAAAAAAATAAAATAAAATAAAATTCCTTTGTCTCATACCAAAAAGACTTTATTGGGTTTTTCTGCAACTTAGCAACTGTCATTAGATCTAGAGTAAATTAAAAGTGACCAAGAAATAAATATTTGGGTTCAGTATATCAGAGCAAGAAAACCTGATGAGGGTTAGGTAGTGCTGCTGGGGCAGCTGGGGAGAATGTCACTAGTAATAATATATAGCCAAATATTTCTAATCAGGCAAAGGCAAAAAAATCAAAATAAGTTCTCAGAGGCTAAAAAATTTTATAGAGCTTTATAGAAGATGAACGCATCTCTCATTCCTCAGGGAGAAAATATTAAAAGATGAGATCATCATGGGTAAAGGAATTCATCTCATTTTTCAAGATATATGAGAGTGAGGATACAGATTATTTTAATGATACTAAGAAATGTCCTAAAGGGAAAAACATATTTTTAAAGCTTCACAGAGTAAAATAGATATTCCCATGTACAGATATGATTAATAGAAGACACCCACGGGAGGAGGAGTGATAGAAGAGGGCTATTTAAAAAGAAGTTTTTTAAATTAGAAAAGTAGATGTAGAGACAGTTGATCAGTGAAAAAAGATCAAAGTAGAACCAAATATGTGACCTTTGAACAGCTGGGCATAGAAGGCAATGTTGAGTATGAAAGCGTTTAAACAAGATACAGATGGACAAAATGAAGAATAGAAAGATGGGATTATTACAGGACTCATTCAGAAGCAAGAAAAGATACAGATTTACAATAAATATAAAAAATATAGTATTAGTAAAGTTTCACATGTTACGTAAGATGGAAGAAAAACCAAGAGGCACAGGTCTTAAAATCTTTAAGAACATGACACCGCTATTTGTAGATGGAGGTTTTTTCATCTAACTTGAATAAATTTTAGAGTGAGCTTTTTAAAAGTAAAAATTGTACCTGGTTACTGTAATTAATCCCATACATAAAGATAAACTCCACAGTTAAAGTTCCACAGGGCATGTATACTCACTTAAATTAGTCCATCAAATATTTACCCAGAGTGACAGTATATTAACACCCAAAGCAAGCTACGCACTTGAACAGCACATTTTAATACGTGAAAGTACCATACTTAAACACTTCACTTGAAACTGATGTAAAACATTTCTTATGTAAATCCTTTGCTGCCCATACTATTGAGAGTATCTTCTGTCCCATTTTGGAAATAAGATAATAAAACTCCTCTCAAATGAATTGTAGAGGGAGAGCATGAGATCTGTAATTTACTTTTTAAATACTCTCAATGAATTAAAGCAATAAAGAGAACTCACACCATTTCTTCTCTACATCCACCCTCCTGCTTGTTTCTGGACCCTGTATTCTCTCTGCCTTCTCTCACGTCCTCACTCCTCTCTGCAACACTTCCACTTGGACCTGAAGCACAAGGGCAGGCCCAGGAATTCTCCCTTGTCTCTCTCATATCAACAATCTTTCTATTTTTACTAGCTCATTTCCATCAGCCTACATGTACACCTCTGCCTGCCCGTCTGTCCATCCATCCATCCATCCACCCATCCAGCTATCTATCTAGGACATATACACACACAGACACGTTTACTTGATTTTCTCCCCTCCACCATTATCCCATTTTTTCCTCCTCTTTGTAGCATGACCTTCTAAAGAGTTATCTCCAGCTTCTCTCTGCCCATTCTCCCCTTGAATCTCCATATTAGGCTCCAGACTTGACTGAAATTACTCTAGTCAAGTCACCAGTGATCTGCAGGCTTATAAAAGCTGTGATCGATCCTCAGTTCTCTACTATTTGGAAGCATTTGACACAGTTGTTCACTGTCCCCTCCTTAAAACATCTTTTTAACTTGACTTGAACGCAACACAGCTGACTTTTCTCCTACATCTCCAATGATTTCTCAGCTTTCTTTGCTGCTTCTTCCTCACCTGCACCAGTTCCAAATGTTGGAGTGCTGCAGACTTATCCCTTGGACTTCTTTTGATCTACAGTTACTCACCTTGTGATCTCATTTGGTCTCCTTAAATATTGTGTAGACAGTTATGGCTCCCAAATTTGTATCTCCAGTCCAGACCTCATTCCTGAGCTCTAACCAATTGCCCCTGTTTTGACCCCCCTTCCTTGCTCTCCCTTGCTGTAAGCCTCAGATCTATGGTCAGCTTACTAGTCTTATCTGAAAAAGAAAATTCTGTAATTAGTGTGTCAAGTTTTGTATGCAAATGGGGCTTCTAAAATATATCTTAAGTTTATTAACATGATCTTGCTCTTATTGTAAGCCATTGTAAAAATATTTTTTACATAATTTGCAAAGTGTAAATTTTATCTCAGCTTTAGACAAATCAACATAGATTCTTAATTAGTGACTTAATTAAGAGATTACTAAAGTAATAAGTTACTTCAATGCAAATTAACTAATAAGCTTCATTATTTCAAACAGAGTGATGTCTTGGGAGGTTTACTGATTAAAAAATAAAAACATATACGCCTGCACTGCCTTGTTAAACACTCATACATGCAAGGCACAGTCCAAATTAGATTCTCATTCATAGAGGAGAGCCAGGCCTTTATCACACATAACAAGCTATTATAATTTTCTTCTGTTACTGATGGTCTCCTAGTCAACATCTCTTCCTTCCTATATATGTTTTACCTGTTTCCAGGTCAACATTATTAATGCAGACTTCCAGTTATATTACCATTTGATCAGAAATCTTCATGGTTACCTTTTTCCTATTAAATTAAAGCCAGTCTTATAAAATAGATATGTGAATCATCTCTAGTCGAGTTGCAATCTGCTTTTCCTTTATTATTTTCTCATATTTTTCTACCCTGCTCTCCAACTAGATGGCCATACTTAGCACCACCTGTTATATGTTCCAACTCTACCTTTTTGCCTTTCCTCATGAAATTCCTGAATCTGGAAGCTTTCTTTAGGGTTCCTATCTAGGCTGGAGCTGTAGAGTGATTGGCATAGCACGTGCTGGTATATTGGTCCCTGTGACCCAGGCTCTAAATTCCTATTAAAAGAATTTAAGGTCACTTTTTTTTTTTTCATATATATTGCTCTGTGGGTTTACATCGTCCAGATAATCAACTAAATACTCCAGCTCTTATTTACATGACTTTCAATCAAGCCAAGTTTCACACATTCTTTGTATGGATTGAGAACAAAGTATTACTCTGTGCATTTGGCTCTCTCAAAAATCACTGCTTTTCTTTCTGGAGACTACATAGTTATTGATTATGCCATCTTCTCTCCACTTCTACTGCTACTACCTTAGCCCTTGTTGCCTTAATCCCTTTATGAAACTAGCAGAGAGGAGAAGAGAGGAAGCGCAGGAGGGATGGAGCCTCTCTCAGTCCCTCCTCCTTCCCAACCACTTCCTATACGGCTAGCAGGCTATTTCTTAGCAGAAATCAGATGCCTTACCTCTCATGGCTTATCATCATCTAGCTTGCACTCTCTGTCTCTGACTTTCACACATGCGTCTCCCTGGTTTGACCACATGGTGCCCAGATTATTTTACTGGCTAATTCCTTCATTTTAGCTCCCATACCACCTCTTCTAAAAAGCTTTCCTTGTCACTCCTGGAGTAGAATGTGCAGGTGCCTTTGCTATCTGTTCAGTGACACCCAGGTTTACTCCTATCTTGACACTCTTTATCCTGGTTTAAATTGCCTGTTCACTTTTCATTGTCCCCTTTACTAAACTATAAACACTAAGAACAGTAAGTATGTCTTTCATCTCTGTAATCATGCTAACAACAGTGCCTAGTATTTGTATCCATTTATCTTGCCAATAAAATTATTCCTGCTACTTTTTCTTGTTCATCTGAGAAGAGTCTCAAGAAGAACATGGTAGTGTTAGATTTGAGCAAAAGCAAGATTTCAAACTTTTCATTTCGTAACTTCTACAGTGAGGATTTAAACTTTGCAACCATTGTAATTACATCACAAAGAGCACATAGCAAAGGCAACTACAGCTAAAGCTATTGATGAGATTATTCACCCTAGCAATGAAAATGAAACAATTATAAGTGGGTGTTCTCTGAGACCCAAATGTTGGTGCCAATAATTTAGTGATTCAAGTCCTGAATTTTCTGGTCTGGGAAATTGAAGACTTCTAGACCCCCTGACTGATTTGCATTTTGGTGACAATGACTGCCTCAAATATAACTGAGCATTGTCCTTCAGTTGTGGCTGTCTTGATGTTATGTAAAACCAATAATGAGGAATGGGGTTTATTGGAATGAGGAAGTTATGTCATTGCTGAAAGATTTCTGAGGACTCCTAGTGACTTCTTTTCTGAGATGTTCTAAGTACGTGTTTATTTGATGGTAGTCTTTCACGGGTCCATGCTGAGAAATATCTATAATCATTGTTAAGTCCCAAATATTCTTAAAATAATGATGGGGATCTTCTTTCTACAATTTTCCTGATCACTAAAATGCCCAACTGAAATTAACCTAATTACTACTAACCAGTTTATTCCCTAGCTTATGACAACGTGTGTTTGGGGGGGGGGGGGTGCGCACATGCGTGTGTGTTAAAATATCCAAAAACAGGTCACTTACCAGAAACACAATTGTGTCACTTTTTCCTTATAGTACCTAGGTAATTATCGATTGATTGATCTGTATGTTTTAACGATTTGGCTCCCTACTTATTGAAAGAAGCAGAAAACCGTTTTAAGTAGAAGATAACTGAGACTGCATTGCTTGTTGCAAAATAGAATTCACTTTAAGTAGTACAGTCCCAGTGGGAAGTGCTTACATGAATAATTACCATTACTTGCAATTTGCCAAAATGAACAGTTTCATCACATTTAGTGATAGCAGCATCTTCAAATATGATTTACATTTTTATCGCTAATGAAAATTAGTACATTCTTCACACTTTCTGATTTTTCTATATCCCTCTGTGGCAGCACAACTTTTTACTACTTGTATTTCCATGTGTAAATTACCCAGTAATGTTTGGGACTGGCAGTGAATGAATGTGTTCTGCTGAGCCTAGATTTGCATCTTAAAGATCTTCTGTTACATTTCACATTTCAAAGTAATTCTTTTCCTTCGAAATGTGTCTTAAGAACTGTCTGAGTTTAGCATAATGCAGTACAAGTATCTCCAACAAGAAAAGTTCTATCAAAATAATTTGTGTCCTGGAGACATCACTGATTGAAAAAAAAAAAAAACTTGAATGGCATTAAGTAATAGCTACCATCCCTGAAACATTTGTTCTTTGGCAGAAGGTTTGATCCCTGCTTTATGTGCATTATTTTCAACCACTGTAATAAAGTATTATTTTGTCCATTTTACTTATGACAAAACTGAAGTTTAGGGCACCAGTAAATTGCCCATGGACAAGATTAGTGGGAGTCTGTACCGATATTCAAACACAGGTATGCCCAATGTCAAAGCCTGGACTTCTATGACATAAGGTCATAATTTAGAATACAGAAGTGTCACAAGCTTGCATGCTAGCTCCTATTGGCTGGTCTTGCCAGACCCAGAAAGACCAGCTCTGACCAAGCATTTTCCCATCTCATCCATATCAAAACATTGCACTGACAGTGCCCTGGTTCATCAGGACTCAGAGGGTATCATCCAGTTGGTAATTTTCCTTTCTTTGACTTCTGGCAGGAGCTCTCTCTAGAGCCAGAGCCAATTGTTTTTCTCTAATGACTTGGAGGGAGGGTAGCCTGAGGCCATCCAGAGAACTGCAAGTCTATTTATCATCTTTTCCTTTGTTCCATGGATGGTATCCAACATGCTGCTTTGACTGGCCTCATGGGGACAGATATGTTGATTGTTTCTGCTCTACAAAGAGCAACACTGTTAACAAGATTTGGCTGTTTTCTATAGCTATGAATGCAATTTTTGAGCAATTATAAAAGTATATGCATACTAATTAAAACTTACCCTTGCAACAAAAATTAAAATATTTATTGAGCTGATATAGTTGCAATCAGATGTAGTGAACATTGGAAATGAGACATGTTAAAGATGCTGAAGACCTCCATAACTTGGAAAGTTGTGGAAATATATAATTAATGGTTCACAATAGAAAAAGTAACATGTCCTTTAAATAGGAATAAAGATATTTGGAGCATGACCTAGCAAAAGTCAAGCACCCAATCTGGGCATTGGAACCTGTAGGTGAGATCTTATTCACTCAATGAAAAAAGATTCTTCTAGAAAGAATCCATCTTACTAATTCTTACAAAAATTATAAGTAATGCCATTTAAAATAAAAATTAGTTTCTTTTTATTCAGAGTGAGAAACAAAGATGAACACTGCTTCCTGCCTTTGACCTCACCTCTCTTGCTTACTTTTTGCCTTTGCTCCTCTTTGCCAGGTTTCTAGCCAACACCACTTTCAGAGGGCTCAGTGGTTCCATCAGAGTAAAAGGTTCCACTATCATCAGCTCAGAAAACAATTTTTTCATCTGGAATCTGCAACATGACCCCATGGGAAAGCCAATGTGGACCCGCTTGGGCAGCTGGCAGGATGGGAAGATTGTCATGGACTATGGAATATGGCCAGAGCAGACCCAGAGGCACAAAACCCACTTCCAGCACCCAAGTAAGCTACATTTGAGAGTGGTTACCTTGATTGAGCATCCCTTTGTCTTCACACGGGAAGTGGATGATGAAGGCTTGTGCCCTGCCGGCCAACTCTGTCTAGACCCCATGACTAATGATTCTTCCATATTGGACAGCCTTTTTAGCAGCCTCCATAGCAGTAATGATACAGTACCCATCCAATTCAAGAAGTGTTGCTATGGATATTGCATTGATCTGCTAGAAAAGCTAGCAGAAGACATGAACTTTGACTTTGACCTCTATATTGTTGGGGATGGAAAGTATGGAGCCTGGAAAAATGGGGCCTGGACTGGTCTTGTGGGTGATCTCTTGAGTGGGACAGCCCACATGGCAGTCACTTCTTTCAGCATCAATACTGCACGAAGCCAAGTGATAGATTTCACCAGTCCTTTTTTCTCTACCAGCTTGGGCATCTTAGTGAGGACCCGAGACACAGCAGCTCCCATTGGAGCCTTCATGTGGCCACTCCACTGGACAATGTGGCTGGGGATTTTCGTGGCTCTGCACATCACTGCCATCTTCCTCACTCTGTATGAATGGAAGAGCCCCTTTGGTATGACTCCCAAAGGGCGAAATAGAAGCAAAGTCTTCTCCTTCTCTTCAGCCTTGAATGTCTGCTATGCCCTTTTGTTTGGTAGAACATCAGCCATCAAACCCCCAAAATGCTGGACAGGAAGGTTTCTAATGAACCTTTGGGCGATTTTCTGTATGTTTTGCCTTTCTACGTACACGGCTAACTTGGCTGCTGTCATGGTAGGTGAGAAGATCTATGAAGAACTTTCTGGAATACACGACCCTAAGGTAATGCTTCCTTTTACTCTGGCTTTCTTTAATGTCTGTAGTAGCTCTGTGTGTTGTGTCTTGTGCTGTGGTGTCATTGGATTGTCATCTAACAGATTACTTTCTTAGTCGTCTATAGGGACTAGTCCAAAGTCTTTCAGTTTGCCTGGCTGAACTAAATATTTCATTGCTTCATTAAATAAAACAAAAAGAGTGCGGGATCTTAGGGAATGTTTGTTCTAGAGAAAGTCTTTTTAGTAGAAACATCTATTGGTACAGTTTTTCTTTGTGCTATTTTACAGAATGGCTATCAGTAAAGTCTTATGAAGTATTTTTACCCAAGCGGAACTCAAAAGCGGATTAATTACTTATCTTGGGAATTAATG
This sequence comes from Scalopus aquaticus, assembly GCA_004024925.1. Taxonomy (NCBI): domain Eukaryota; kingdom Metazoa; phylum Chordata; class Mammalia; order Eulipotyphla; family Talpidae; genus Scalopus; species Scalopus aquaticus. The sequence goes on along the minus strand of PVIJ01000609.1, from coordinate 228,738 downwards.
GAAATAAATAGCAGGATTCATATCTTAAATAATAATATTTTTCACCATTAAAAAATAATAAAGTGAAAAGAACTAGCATTTTATCGTAAGTACCCAAAGTGTGATGCTAAAGAACTCAATGGATGAAGAACAAGGAATACTAAAGTGAGGTGACAGGGTTAACTAAGAATAAGGTTTTCATACTCATAGTGTAAGGAAGGAGGTAGAGAATGCCAACAGCAACTTTTCAATGTCTGAGGACTTGAAAGAAAACTGTTGTCTCTTCTAAGCTGCCTAAGAGTTTGATGTCTAGGAATCTGACCCTTCCGTCTTAGGGTAGAAGGGAAAGGGAAGGAGGGTGAGTTCAGGTAAAGAGGTAGGGCAGTGGTGATACGAGTAAGGACAGCCATGTTCCTGTGTTCTTTCTGGATTAACAAAACCCCTTTTATTGATTGGGAGAGTGGAGATGCTTTTCAAACCTGGTGGGAATAGAGAGGATGGGAATAGAGAGAGAGGCTGTCAAGTTTCAGAGCAATTGGTATGGGGCCTAAGGCAGCGTTACAGTGTTGATGGGGAGCAGAATCCAGATCCAGAGCAGATGTGTGTTCCGATGCATAGGGCACATCTAAGAGAGACTGGAGAAAGCTGTAACTCAGCCATTACCTGCTTTCACAGCAGTTATTAAGGTATTTAGTCATTTTCTATAAATTTCTATTGAACATTTAAAATTAACTTTATAAAGCATCAACAAATAGGACATTTGTAATTGTCTTTAACAAATGATGAATTATGGAATAACCCAGAGACCTGTTAGCAGTTTTAGAGAAATCTCATAGTTTGAATTAGGGTGTAAAGTCTGCTTTGCCAACGAATGAACATAAGAAATCTAATCCATATACTGCAAGCCTGGTCAGTGACAGGAACCTTATGAAAACTCTGAATGAACAACAGCTCGTGGATGAGGCAAAGTTTTGTATTGATTTTTAATGAACAGTCAGGACTTCAGTTTGAGTTAGAATTCAGTGAGCACAAATAAATTCTATAGCATAAATGTCACCTGACAATATTGTGACAATTACATACTATGATATAGCATTTTCTTATTCTTTGAGTAAATAGTTTGTTTCTAGCCCAAAATTTTGACTGCGACTTTTTTATATTAATCTTGGAAACTAAATACCACTTATAAAATATATTCATGGGGAAATGTGTTTGAATGAAACTTACTGACTTAGAAAGTAAGATTTGTGATCTGCATTTATACAGTCCAGCAGTAAATTGAAGCCTGCTGCACAAGTATCTGTTAACTGTGATGTCCAATAATTTACAGTAAATGCAACAGCTCTGTTTTTCTCCCAAATCATCACAGTTTAGCATGTTGGTTCTATGTCAATAACAATAAGATTTTAAGAGTGTAGACATTTGATCATCATTTCAGAGCTGAGATCCACTGGTTCCCACTGACCACTTTGAATCAGAGATAGAACTACAAGCCAAAGGCTGTGCAATTTGTGATTCACTACATGTTGCCGCAGCCAAGGCAGGTTGGCTTTTTTCTGCCAGGGTCGGAGGGAAGAAATAATCATTTTGCTGGCTGCTCCCGCAGATAGCCCCAAGGGACGGGGACTGACCTAGTGTGCAAATGAAATTCAGGATGCTTCTATCCTCACTTAACTGAACTATTTGTGCTAGAATAATTTATTTTACACTGTAAGTAATATATGTAGCTTCTCACGGCCTCCCACCGACTCTTCTGGGAAGCAAGCTCCATGCTTCAAAGCAGGTAGACTCTCGAAGCATGAGACCATGAAAGCAAGAATTTATGAGTGATATGTTTAATAGAACTTATATGGGTATTTCTGTGACATAAAAAGGCACTGTTCACTCTAGGTGATGCAGAAAATAGAGTAGAGATGGAAACAGCACCCATCATCTCATCCTCCAAAGTCATTTCCTCTTAGCATTTTGGGGTTGGCAAATGGATAGATACTGCAGTATTATTTTTATCCAGCAAGGTCTCCAACTGGGTCTATGGTCAAGGAGTAGACCTGGGTATTCTTAGAACCTTCTAGTTATTGACATTTGATCTACTGAGATATAAGACAAAATAAGAAAATCACTTCATATATTTATTTTTCCCTGAAAAATAAAGCCCCACTCCTCCCTCATAAAGTTGAATTGACTCAGTTGAACAAAATACATCATCATTCAAAATAAGCCATTTGCTGGTTTTAATGGGTTTTATAGTTCTCTTCTAGTATCTCACATAAAATGCCCCCTTTAGCCTGGTATCTCTAATATATGTTTTTTAAATGTTAGCCCCTTAAGAGAGTAGGAAGCTAATGTCATTTTTGTATAGGCAGATGATGGTCCTGCTTTAGAAAAACTGTCCTCATGAACATTCAAGTAAATATTAAAAATTAAATAGACCTGCTGTGAAAGCAAGAGCACACTTTAACCAGAAATATTAAAGTAAATGGCACTTTATTCACTTCCTAGTAGGATATGATAAGCATTTCCTAAAATAAAAAAACAAACCTTTATTGATCTTCATATAACAGCGTGTGGCTGCCAATAAAACACAGGAATTCATATAATGAAAGCTGGCCTTGAAGACAGGAGGCGGGGGTCAGAATGTCAAGGCAAACAAGACACTGAAATTGGAGTTTAAAGTGAAGGAAGAGAAACTAAACTACACTAGACCATTCATTTGTTCCTAAATTTATCCAGTAACAGCAAGGTCTGTTCCAGCCACTGTGCTGAGTGACTGGGAATTCAGTAGTGAGCAAAACAGACCCTGTCCTTGCCAAGTAGAGTTTTGTAGGAAAGAAAGACACTGATTTCAAGGGAGCACATACATCTGTTAATGATTTAAACCACTGTAAGTTCATCTAAAGGAAAATACAGCAAAATCAGAGAACCTCCCTGGAGATGAATCTCCTTGAGATTCAGAGAAAGTCTGCTGAGATCTGAAAAATGTAAGTCAGCCAAAGGTGAGTGTGCTGGTGTTAGGAGAAGAGTATTCCAGGGTAACCCTCCAGCTTGTACAGAAGCCCCAAAAAGGAGGAAGGGGGTGGTGATCATGAACCCCCCCACTATGAGCCACAGCACTGGAAAGCCAAGGAAAGGGGAGCAAGAACTGCATAAAGAATAAAATGGAGATTTTGATCAACAGACATTCTAGAGAGAAAATTTCTCAGAAGAAGAAAAATTCAAAAAATGGTCCTTGTATAAGACCTCCCTACAGAAAACAGGAGAAACATTCCCTTCACTTTGGTAACAAAAACTCAAAACAAATCAGTCAAGTGTCCTTCATAAGAATTGTGTTGAAAGAACACAATTTTTTAATGAACAAAGCATAAAAAGATGCTTTAGCTGAAAATTGAATATGGTAGTGGTTGGCAATATCTTACAAACATATTAAAAACTGTTGAATTATACACTTTAAATGGATAAATTATATGGTATATGGATTATAGTGCAATAAGACTTTAATAAACAAACAAACTGCCATATCACCAAATTAGAAGCCTGAATATTTAAAGATTTCACATTTTTCCCTTAGCTAGTATATAGGGATAAAGCAGTTACAAAGGAGTTTTTGTTCATTTGTTTGTTGCTGCATCTTAAAATATATACATAGATATAGATACAAAAAGGAAAAATCAGATTTGTTTTAGATATTGAAAATCTTAATATTAGCAATAATAACAGGAAGTTAATATTCATTGACACTCCTATATGCCAGGCATTGTTATAAATGAAGTTGATATAGTACCTCTCCTATTAAGTAGTCATGGAATTAAAATAAACCAAGTAAAGCAACTTGCATAGTGTCTGATACCTAGGGGGCACAAAATGTTAGCAAAAATAGTTAAAAGTCTTATCAAATTTTAATGTCAATATTAATTATGTTTATCTTGAGCAATTCGCTCTCTCCTTCTCCCTCTCACTGTCAATGTAACTTAGGTAAATGGCTAGATTCTCTTTTTGGAGCTAACTTCTACAGAGCTTCGAGGCAAATTTCCTGTCCACTCGTAGTAGATTTATTGTCATCGTGGAAGCATTTTAAGCATCCTTGCTAGCTTATATTGTTGCTTTTTCTAGTTCATCCTTGTTTAAAATTATGCTGTTTGCTATTTTATGTCACCTTTAGGTTACCTTAAATCTTTTCAAGAAGGGAACAAGGTATAAATTAAGTAATGGTAAAATTAAAGAACAAGTAATATTAACAATAATTCAGAAAAGATATAAAATGAACCAACCAATATAAAAATATTAAATCTTACATCTTTTGATTTAAAAATGTTCATAAAAATAAATCAGAGAATATTTTTGCCTGTCAAATCAGGGACCTCTTGTTGATAGTTCATTCTTGGTGGAAGCACATTAAGAATGGCACCAGCATATGGTGCTTTGGGGAAGGGTAAATTGGTACAGTATGTTCATAAATCAATTTGGCCATTTGTATCAAGAGCTTTAAAAGGGTTCATGCCCTTTCACCCTTGACTTATACTTCTAGGAATGTGTCCAAGGAAAACAAATTAATGTATGGACAGTAATTTAATGCAAAGACTCGCTGCAGTCTTACTCAAAGTAGTAAAAACTTGGAAAGCATGTCAATGTCTAAAAATAGCACAATTAATACATTATATTCCCATATGTTTGGATAATATAGCCAGCAGAAATTATTTTCAAGAGTTTTTTAAAAAGTAAAAAAATCAGAATATAATGTTAAGTGGAAAGTCAGGGTACAGAGCTACCTTCTGTATCTCTACTTTGTGTTAGGCATCTGTACAGAGCTGTGCCGGAAGGAAACATAACACAGTGTTAAATGGTAGGAATATCTGAGCAGTGTAATTACAGGACACATTATGTTATTGTTTCCACTCCGTATTTGCTGCAATGTGCCTGTATTGTTCATGACATGAGGAAGCTAACAGTTAACCCAGTAAGAATAAGAACAATCCAGACAGTAGGTGCTAGTATGACCCCAGTGTTGGTTCCATATGCCCCACTGCTGTCTGCAGCCTTTGAAGTCCAGAGTCCAGGCAGAGTGAACACCCGGATAAGTAGCGCTCCCATAGCAAAATGCTTGCATCTTAAAGATGCTCTGCTTTCCACAGAGACTCTCAGAAGCAAATTTTCAATCCCATGCAGTTTATTACCCTCATAAACTTAACACTGAAATTGTTGTGTTATCTATTTGTTAGTTGCCTTGCTGTATCTTGCCACTGAACCCTCACAATGTTGAGTGAATAGTAAATATTCAGTGTGTTGTTCAATTAATATAAATGAAGGAAAAATACAGTATTGTTAGAATAGAGGTATTCTAGCCTTCTGCAGGGATTGTTTTGAAAACAATGCTTTTGATAAGGTCATTCAAAACTAGTCTCATAGTATAAGGAGTACCCCAGCAAGGTACAATGTTCTATGATTCAAAGGACAAAATCTAAGTCTGATGTATGCCTCAATCATAGGTTAGTTGTGTGGAGTTTGGAAAGTGACTTAACCACTCATGGCCTCTGTGTTCTCAATTGAGAGGACAACAGGAGCTAATGAGTGTGAAATAGCTGAAGTATGGACTTCATCCACCACTAGAATATAATAAGCTCCATGAGAGCTTATATACCTGCTTCCCTACAGCTTAAAACTTTAAGAACCAGTCATTTACCTAAGTGTTGGGTAAATAATGGACTTGGCCTTGAAGCCAGACAGAGGTGACTGACATATATCCAGGAGGATAGAGGCAGAGGTTAAGAGCGCATCTCGTTTGCAATTGGATCGTGTACCCCAGTGTGTTCCAGTTATATCCAAGAGTGACCCAGAGATTTTTAGCCCTAAAATTTTTATAATCAGATCACTAAAACAACGAAAACCTAAGACAGTGATGTCCATTGTGGAGCCAAGAATCAGGGATAGTAGGATGGCAGCCTGGGTGGTTCTGGAACCCTGACAGCAGATTGTGGAGTTGGGTCAGATATATATCAGTGGTCCAGTATAGATCAATACATGACATTTACTTGGAGTTGAAAAAGTGAATATCCTTTGCCTTCCTGAATGTTTTTCAATTCAAAAAACTTTAGGAAAACTGTCAAGACTTTGTTAATTGGGGTTGATAAATAGAAAATTGAATAAATGAGTGTGTGATCTGTTTATTTTCTCACCTACTTCCAAAATAATTCTGAGATGGTGTCTTTATAGAATTTTTTAAATAACTGCAGCTTTATTACTTTCAAACAGACTACAGTAATTCATACTAACTGCAGCAAAGTATTTTCAATTAGACACCCTGCTGGGTTTGCTTTAATGAATGCCTAAGATCACTCCCTTCATTTGAATACAAACAGAGAATGTGCCAAAATTTTGCAAAGTCTTCTCTTAAATTAGTGGGAAATTGACTTACAATCTTATTTACAGTAGTAACCCGCTTAGCAAGCACTATCTTTATACATGCTGTTTTATATCAATGAATATGTCGTAGACTAGTTATAAATATTCAAATATATCTTATGTAATTATAAACAATGATCAGTATGCTTGCCTATTGACTGAGTGTTTACATGTATATATTTAGATTACTTTAAAAGTTAATGTAGGTTAAATGGACATATGTCTTTGCATATTTGTATTAGGGAAAACTAAGTTACTCTGTGTCACTCTTGGACGTAAAGTGGAAGTTACCGTGATGCACCCTCCAACTATGAGAAATAATCCTACCCTCTGCCTCTTTCCTGCTGGACTTATCTTTGCCACCTCTGCTTGTCCTTACCATCTGAACCTTTTAAACCATTCTCATTCTAGATGCTAGGGAATGAATAGAAAGCACCCCCGTAGAGGCGATGTGGTAGATACAAAGGACAAAGGTCTGGTGTTAGACAGAAATAAGTTTGATGCAATTTAGGTTTTATGGTTTGCCCAACAAAGAATCTTTTTCTGTGTCTGAAAAAGTCGTGGGCAACTCACAAAGTTGCTGTGTTTATGTCTAAAATACATATTTTTCTCTACAAACAGTGCATATTAAGTTGAATGTTGAATTTTTATGATCCTTAATCAGATCAGGAGCTAGCGTGATCTAACCACTGGTGTAGCCACTGGCAAGTCAGGAACTTAACTGTGACATCAGCTCCATTATGAACTCAGTCTGGACAATTTGGTCAATTAGGGCTTTGTTTTCCCAATTGCAACTGCATACAGGCCTGCTCCAGCCATATAGATGTATGATGTTATTCATGGCTTAAATTCACAAAGATGTTTTATCAAAATCCATTAATATTTTCAAACTCAAGAGTGCACTTATCCTAACATTTTATGAGGAAATTGCTGCCTAAAAAATGCCAAAGCAGGACCTGTCAATGTTTCCTTAAGTTATATTTGAACTAGGGTATTTTTGTGCATGATCTGAAGACATAGAATTCATTGAGGTAAATCTATTGGCAAGTCAGTGAACATAATATATAAATATGCATCTTCTGTGATATACATGTTTAAAATGACCCATCAACATCCTGAGTGTCATTCATAAACTACTTACCTTCACAGGAAGACCACAGATATAATTTTACGAACAGGAACTGAAAGTATCTTCAATATAGAGTAGATAATAACAGTAGTTACTGGATACCCACTATGTTCTAGAAACTATGAAGTTTCACATGGATTTTTCTCATTTAACTTTACTGCATCCATACAGATGAGGCAACAGGGCTAAGAGAAATTAGATTACTTGTCTGAGTTGAGGTAGACAATAAATAGGTAGAGACAGGGTTTGTACCCAACAGTATCTCTCTGCGAATTACTCCTATTCAGTGTTTCATTTATACATGCAATAAGAATGTCCTCCCCAACCTGATTTATTCCAACCAGCTCTCTCCACACCCCTGGACTTAGTTAAGCAAAGCTCCTCACAGACGAAGACAATTCAAGGGCAGAGACTGCTGCTGAGGTTGCAGCATTTGAATTTGCGCACACATAGCATCTGTTTCAGTGTGGAATGAAGACAGCAGAGATACAAATCCAGGAAGGATTTGTTCCTAACCTCCCTCTCCATCACCATCACTATAACTCAGGGAAGTGTTACAGCAGGGACATGCCCCCTGGGCACGAGACCAACTAAGAAGCTGTTACTGATCTGCAGTGCTGGTGTCCTCCACCCCTCACCACTGTGAAATACTGTCACATGGCCCCATGATGCCTTGCTCCCGTGCCACCACTCCCTGTGAAATAGCAGTTTCTGTCTCCTCTTGGCCCATAGCTAGAAATCTCCAAATGAAGCTGTCGTGTCTGAATATGAGCTCCAGTGCTAATTAATCTTCCCACTGTTCAATCCCTCAAACTGTTGCTTCTCTCCACCTTCAACACCCCTCGGTTCACATCAATTTTGCTCAAGGAGAGCAGAGGTGAATCAGTCTCTGTTCATCAGGGTATTGTTCACGCTATTGAATGGCTAGAACTAGTCTAAAGTCGAAGAGGGGATTGGTTAAAGGAAGGTAGCTTTCTTCATTGGAATATAATGTTACTGTTAAAAAAAGTTGAGTGAGATAAATACTGTCAAGTGAAAAAATTCATAATGCGAAATAGGGAGAGAGAATGAAACTGTATATTAAAACATTTTACTAACATTTTTAGTTTTGCTGAATTGGCTCTCATGGGAAAAGGCCGCCCACCACCAAAATAGATTGATAGTGGAGGCACTTCAAATATTTCTTCCTGCCCCAGATGCTGAAATTTTCCCAACAGCCATTTCTTTGTATTAAGACATTTTCCTCTAGAAAGCCCTTATCTAGGCTATATACATTTCAAGATATGACAAATGGTCCCTGAAAGAGGTGAGATTTCTATTAGCTTCCTATATGGGTTATTAATTTAGACTAGATAATTTTGGTTACATAGAGATCATGGTAAGTATGTACCACTAAAAATTTTGATGAACTTTAAGGAGAAAATACCAGGCATCAGATTTGTCAAAGAAGAGACCAAAGAAGAAAGCAGCCAGCTCAGCTTCCTACCAGGATTTAGCCCCTCTCTTTCTCTGCCTCTCACCACGGAGGCCACTTCTCTCGCACGTTCACGCACAGCCTTCCTCCTTACCTTTTCCCCAACAGACTCGGGAACTGATCCCATTCTCATTAGACCACCAAATGTGGTCTACAAACAGGCTGTCTTTGCATCTCCTGGAGCTGATTAGAAATGCGGACTCTCGGGTCCTCCTTCAGACCTACTGAACCAGAACGTGCATTATCACAAGATCTCTGGGCATTTAATCTGTACAACAAAATTGGAGGAGATTGCTGTAGGTCAGTTCCCACAAGTCCCAACATTGGGCCACTTTGCTGCTGGCCTCACTCTTACATTCTATACTTGAAGTAGTGACCTGTTCCAGGACTAAGATTTACCTCCATCTTTTCATTGGCTTCATACCCCAAGATCAAGGTTCCAGTGACTTCCATACTGCAATCCTGCTTAGCTCTGGTCCTCTCCCAATGTGGAGATGCTTTGACACAGAGCTCAAGCCTACAGGCTACAGTGTTAGCCCTGCTGGTAGGCATCTTGAGTAATGTACCTATACAACTTTGTTCTTCATTGTCCATCCAGAATTCTGCCACACTAGCAAATTGATCAATACTACTTCGATACCTTTGAGTCTAAACCAACAACACACTAAGTGTATCCTTTAAAGAATTTCAAAAAAGAATCTCTGGTCTCCATCACTGGTTTACCCTCACCACAAAGAACTTCCTCCTTGTATTGTTTCATAAAGTGAGCAGTTTTACGCTTATTCTTTGCACTATGGAGAGAGTAACTAGTTTAATCAGCTTTTTCCTTGAACCAGTATTAACCCATTTCTCAGCCTGTTCACATCTTGTAAATCAGTAGGCAAATCTTTGTTTCTAGGAACAAAATGTGCTGCCCTGAATTCACAAAGTACTATCCACTCACTCTTGCAAGGGTTTTTATCTATTATATAATTATATAAATGAGTGCTGAAAGAAAAAGCATATATATTACATATAGGAAATACAAGCTTTGACCCTTATCCAGTAATTTTCCTTTTATATTTTATGCTTTAAAAAAAAAAAAACTTTTGCTTCACTAATAATAATGACCCAAACATTTGTAAATCACATCATTGCTCCTTGAAAACTGCTTTAACTCCAGTGCCTCAGTTTACCCCCTACATCTTGGTGAAGCAGAAAAAGATACTTAATATGACAGAAGACAGAGGTTCAGAGGAGTTAAGTGAATTTTCCAAGTTCAGGTTGCTACTTTAACTCAAGCTTCCTAATTTCATATCCATCACAATTTTCAGTAGACTGCTGCCTCATATTAAACTCTATTAAAAATCTTATTACACATACAAGAGTAGGAATGCTTCCAGCTCCAAAAACATTGCTCAGCATTTTATTAATTTAATTTGAGAAAAAAATTATTAGAACAAATAACAAGTTCATAATATATTCGTTTAATTACTGGTAAATGTACATCAAGTACTTGTGAATTACCATAGGTTTTTAGATGGTTTAAACTAGTGGAATATTTTGCAGGTCAACTATAAAATCAGGCAACCAATATATGGAGTGCCAAATGGAAGTTCAAGAATGCAGAATATATTTTGCTTTGTGTCATGTTCTGAATGACTAAAAGGCAGCAAGGGCTTTCAGGGTTATAATTTTAGCCCAAGGTTCTGGTAACTACATGAAATCCTTGAGTGGTTTATGATATCATAAGGTGAAATTATGGCTCCCTATGGGCAAAAGTTGTTGAAATGCTTTCAGCTATTGAGTACCATTACTACCCTGTCCTCTATAGTAATTATAGAAAAAAAACTATATTAAATGCCTAGTGATATTGACTAATGCCTTTAGATATAGAAATTATTTTTTTAATGAGAATGGCAAACATTAATTCACCCATTCATTCCATCAAATTGTATAAGCCCCCATATGACTGTCACCAAGATCAGGGCTCATATTACAAGTCAGATCCCTAACCCTGCCTTCAAGAACTTTCAGTTCAGCAGTGGAATCAGACATTAAATGACCACAACTGTGAGATAAGTGTTATGATGATAATAGAACATTAAGCCAATGTGTTAACAGGAATTTGACCAACTGGTGCTGGGGGGAGAGGGGGTCAGGACATACAAAGAAGACATAGAGGCCTCCTTGAGGAAGCAAACTGATCTGAACTCTAAATGATGAATCAGAATTATGAAGGATGAAGAGGGAAAGCTAATTCTTTTTGTGTTTGTGTGTGGAAGAACTCGTGTATAGGCCAGAGGCGCGGGGAAGGGAGGTTGAGAAGATTCACCAGAGTGGGGAGCAAAATAGGTAGATTTACTGAAATATATTGCTAAGGGGAGCAGTGGGGGAGACAGTAGAGGTCTGTTGTACCATATGTGGGTTAGCTTCTTGGCCTGGAATTGAACTCAGGCTATAGTGATGATAGCACTGAGACTTAACCCGTAGGCCACCAGGGAGGTCTGGAAAACTCATCTTAATAAGCAGATTAGAGTAAGAGAAAAAAAAAATAAAGAGTCCTTGAATTTGATGGAAAAACCAACAGATAACACCTCCCTCTACCTGATAGCAATAGTTGTATGCAAAGCTTTGGAGAAAGTGAGGAAGAATCAAAAAGTAAAGTAGTCTAGATATTTATATATATATATATATGTATATATATAAGATTATATGATATCTAATGGGATGAGTATTTAGTATTATATATCTCATATATGTTGATATATATCAAATGCATATTCATATGATTCATGTATGTGTGTATGTAGTAAGAAATATATGTGTATATGTAATACACTATGTATGTATCTTTCATATGTGTTTGTATGGATGTATATATGTATGTGTGTGCCATAGCAAAATTTGGGATGAGAGAACAAGTTGTTTTTCTATAAAATATCTCATTTCCAATCACAAAAGAAAAGAATAATTTAAGATTCAAAGACTATACAGATAATATTCAAAGGGCAACTAGGATGACAAAATCAGATAAGATCATAAAACATTGTGTTGAATGTTCTAAAGATTCTAAAAGGGACCAAGGGGTTATTCAATGTGAAACATTTACCTAATGAAGATGTCATTCATTTTGAAACAATATAAAGATCACCACCAAATGGAAAAGCCCAGACAGAGCTACTGACCACACAAGTCATTTCTCAACAATATTTCAGTATCATTTCAAAAATACCAATTATTATTTCTCAGTGATAACACAATTTTCATTTATGTCATATTTTACAATACAGACAGTTTTTCTCAATGTAGTGACTAGGTATAATAACAGACTTTTCGCATAAATATAAATAAATCACCTAACGTCATACATGTGAAATAGACCTGAGAGATTATATTATTATTACTTATTTTCAGTAATATTGAGGAGGAAAAAACAAATTAGAGACACAGACCAATTAAACAAAACACTTGAATACATGTCCCAAGTTCTAAGTAGAGATTCTTAGATTTAGGAAGATTTTGTTTAGTTTTGTGAAAACTTTAGTAAGTTGTTTTCACAAAAAAATGACATTTTTAGGAAAAGTCTCAATAATATGCCACTAAGAGACACACTTAAAACAGTCCTAAACTAAAAAAAGTTAAAGCTTGAAAAAAAAAAGTTAAAGCTTTATTAATAGGAAAGTATAGAAATTACATATCGATATATTTTGTCACTTTAGAATTAATCATACATTCAAAAATAGTAAAAGCAATCTAAATATTTCCTTTTTAAAAAGCTGGGTGCTAACCAAGCATTACAGTGAAACTCTGAAAATAATGAAATATTTTAACCATTTGTGCACTAAGTGCTAGACAATAGCTATATGAAGAATCCAGCCTTGAGGAATTCTTTTCAAATCTTACTCAGATGTCATTCCTGAGACAAGTGGCATACAATGACTGACGTCTTAATAGCCATTCATACTTGGAATTTTTTATGCATTAATAATACTTGGAGTAAAAATGAACTGTATTTTCCAAATACAATAATCAAGAATAAATGAAGACATTTGAGCAAATGTTTCATTTTTGAAAATCACCTTGGGCTGAGTCAAACCATGGAAAATTTTAGCTCAAAGGAAAATTCTTCCTCTCCTGCCGTGCTCCCCTCCCACCCCCACATCCTGTCCCACTAAAAAAATCACAAGGATGTGAAAACGGGATTATAATGGGAAGCTGTTTTGCAACATTAACTGCAATGTTCATTCCCCTAAAAGCTATAATTCATGACTGTTCTGCAGCCTTTTTCTTTCAGCAATTATGCATATTAGAAGAAAGTTGAAATATACAAAAACTGAATGCTGAGTGAAAACCAGGCTTCATAAAAGACAAGTTTACTTGATTCGTTTGCACTGAAGGAAAATATGAAATCAGCTAGCCCGCCCAAGCCCCAGGTGTCCCCGTCCAAGGAGGCTGGGAAAGTTTAAGAACTAGTTATGGGGTGCTGCTCAGGGCTCACCTCCCTAGCATCCCTGATCAGCCCACTAATGGTCAGTCTGTCTCTTGGGGACAGCACCTTTAGTAGGAGAGGGTATTGGGAACTACTGGCTTCCTAGAGAATTTAACGCAAAAGTCACTCTATTCTGTGTCGACAAACTGCTCCACAAAATACATCAAACCCACTTTCCTTCCTTTCATTTTTCTCTATTGTCTCTCCTTCTGGGGCTTATGGGATGACATGGAAAGTGCCTCATGAGAATGCCCCATGCTGCTTTGATCATCTTTGTCTTTCTAAAATCTAGTACAGAACCTAGCACTTGATCACATTTTATAGAAAAAAATAATAAAAGATCTCTAAATCCTGTTTTGAGGCAGAAAACTTTCATTTGAAGCTCTCAAAACTTTGCCTCATAACTGGACTTTAAGCCTGAGCAAATTACTTAAACTCTAAGCCTCAGATTCCCCATCTCAGAAATAGAAATGAAAATAATCCCAACTCATCACGTTGTCTTCAGGCAATTATGAGATAATGTAGATGAAATCCTTGAGCAGAGTCGCTGGCTTGTATCTGTGCTCTATAATTATTTGTAAAATCTAAATTCCCCAGAGTGGTAGATGAATCCAGTGAATGAATAAGGACAGAGTGCGTCTAATATAAAGTCTGCAGAACCCCTCTAGTTATTTTTCTCATACCTTGAACAATAGGCCAAGACCAAATATATCCTTGACTTCTCTTGGAAGAATTATCACCAACATTCTTGACATTCAGGATTTATGCTTTGACATACATCTTTAAAATGAAGCCTGTGACCATTTTTAAATGGGAAATCTCAGAAGCCTAGAAATATTACCAAGGAATATATAATTTATTTATAGAATTTACAGACTTACAATAACTTATAATAACCCTCCAAGCAAATAGCATAAATTTTAAAATCTGAAAGGAAGACACCACACAAGAGAACATAGAGGCACGCGTGCGCATGCACACAAACACACTGTACTTATATTCCCTCCATTATCAGATAATAAATCAGCCAACAAGTTGTTCTCTGTGCCAAGAGTCTGTGGGAGAAATAAAGAACAATGCATAGATTCCTTGTCCTTAGAAAATATATGATCAAGTTAAGTTTGAAACACTGCTTGAAAACTAGGAAAGGAAGTGTATTCACCATTATTAAGTAGCCAGTGAAAATGTTGGTTTACCCTGACTACTCTATCAAAAATAGCCTCCCCCCCCCCACTTCTTATCTCATTATACTATCTTTTCTCTTCCTTTCTTTATCACTGTATTTACCTTGTTTGTCTTTTATTGATAATGTTTACCATTGGAGTAGATACCTTTTCTATGTAGGGATTATCAACTAGGACACAGTATATTTAATAATTACGTGCTGAATGAATGGATTCTTTGTTCTTGAGCCTATCATGTGGCTCAGGGGTCCTCAAGACCCAATCAGAAATATGCTTGAAATCCTTTACAAGGAGTCATTTATTTCTTCTCCACATTCAATAATATAATTCCAAAACTATTAATAATGCACCAGGATGGTTTCTAAAAGAGAAACTCATATTCCCACTAGACACATTCAAATTAACAACTAATGGCACTACATTGTGGTCTGTGAAATCATAAAAATATGTAAAAGGGAGAGGTGGCTTCCACAAGATAACTTTTCTTAGAAAGATCAGAAAGGGCTTCTAAAAGATTTTAAAGGCAGACTAAAAGAAACCAAAGGAATGATATTACCTCCAGGCAGAGGTAATAACACGGGCAAAAGCAAAAAAGGCAAAATTGGGACAAATGACATGATCATGAGGCTGAGAGACAGAATTTTCTGATTAGCTAAATTTCTTGTTACCTCTGTATCAGTTACCTGTTACCTGTTACTACCATAGTATCACAAAATGAACAACCTCAAAACGTCAGTGACGTATAAATAAAAGCATTTATGTA
The DNA here is from genome assembly GCA_004024925.1 of Scalopus aquaticus. Lineage (NCBI taxonomy): Eukaryota > Metazoa > Chordata > Mammalia > Eulipotyphla > Talpidae > Scalopus > Scalopus aquaticus. The sequence continues at coordinate 213,345 of PVIJ01000609.1, read as the reverse complement.
GCTCATGAGTTTGCAAAGTTCAGCCAACCTAGTCTGGACTCACTCACTCACTGATGTGGACATCAGCTGGCTGGTGGTTGATCTGAGAAGGCTTCAGTATTTGCTGGAGTGAAATGGCTCTCCCTCACATCTCACCCTCCAGCAGGCTGACCCGCCCATGCCCTTCTCAGGGAGACAGCAGAGGGTTTTAGCGCAAGAAGAAAAGTGCAAGTGCTTTTCCAAGACTGCTTATGTTCTGTCTGCCAACATTCCAGTGACCAGAGTAAACCACATGGTTGTGACCAAAATCAGAGAGACAGTGTAGTCAGGGTGAGACGAGAAGGGTGTGCATCAAAGAGGGGATAAGAATTGGAGCCTTTACGGCAATCAGCAAAGTGCACCCACTTCCTCTCTCCAGTTTGGTTTCCTGATCTATAAATGAATAACACAAAAATTCCTCCTGTTTCTGGATTTTGGGGTTCCTGGATGTTTCTGTGTTTGGGGGTTCCCTGGTCTCCGACTATAGCCATGAAAGAATTCAGTCATTTCTTTAGTAGAAGTAAAAGTAAAGTTTATTTAGACACACACTGAAAGTGTCCCAGGGAGAGGTCCAGGACGGGCAGAGTCCAGGGAGGAATGATGGCAAGGAAAGATGAGGCACCCCTGGCTTAAATGAGGTACGGAAAGCGACTCCCTCCATCCCTTTCTTGGTTTACTGTGCAGGTGCTCCCAGGATGTCGGTTTATCAGTCCAGGCTGCAGCTTGGGGCAGAATTCTGCCTTCCCCTTTTGCCATTTCTAGCTCCCCTTGGGTTTTATCTCCCTTTCCTGTAGGGTGGGTGTTTCTTGGTTCTCCCCAGGGTTTATCAGCCCTGGCAAGTTTTTCCTGAGGTCCTGGGATATAGTTGGATATTTCATTTTCTTTAAGCATCACCCACCCTACCTGAAGTATCTAACACTTCCTTATGACATCCCAGAGTTATATAGAAAGTGTTTTTGAAATTCTTTAGCTGAGAATACATAGACAAATAACAAAAAAGTTACTAAGGAAATCTAAGCGATTGGCATCACTATGTGGTTTGTACAGCAGCTCATCACACATTTAAACTTCTAGTTCACATTCCTTAGACAAAATAATAGTCTCAAACATTGTTGGTTCATTTTCCATACTGTAATCAATAAAAGGATATTTTAAATATCAAATCCAGTCCCTTAAAGAATAAGGTAAGCTCAAATACTCATGATAATTACTAAAATATCAGCTATGGCTACTTCTGCAGGCTGTAGAATCAGGGAGGAACAGAGATGTTATAATGTCTTATGCCATAAAACTTTTGTTTGCATTTTACAGTGAGAATAGACTTATATGTTACTTGTGATGTTAAATAAACAAATGTCTTTGAAATTTTTTTTATGCTTATAAGAACTGGGATCTATGCCAAAGGTGCAGGGAGTGAGAGGATTCACCAGAGACAGAGGGTGGAACAGAACAGGCAGATCTACTGAGATATACTGCTGAGGGGAGCAGTGGACGAGACAGGAGAGTCTGCTGGGCCATGTGTGTTAGCTCCCTGGCTGGGGATCGAACTCATGAGGCAGTGGCTGGCAATAGCTTGATAGCACTGAGACTTGAACCCCTGAACCACCAGGGAGGCCCTGTCTTTGAAATTTTTTTATAAAGTTTTATCACAATTTCCATTTCAACAACTTAAAAATTGATCCAGATACTCAGGGCTGTTTCTGTTCGGTTTTCATCCTTAAATAGCTCTCTGTTCACACTATTTTCATATATATGACTCACGTAACTTCAAGGGCCCAGGAATCTAAATTCTAGTCCCAACTTTTCCATAATCAAGTCTTCGGCTTTGGATAAGTCCTTTAGCCTTAGTCAACTCTGCTTTTTTCATATGCAAATTAAGAGTTATGAACTAAATGCTTCTAACTAAATGCTTTTAATTAAATGCTTCTACACAGTTCTAACATTCTGTAATTCCAGAAGTTGTCCATTTGAAAATGAGTCAGCTAATCTGAAAATTGTCAGAATCTAAACAAAATAAGGAGGAAGAAAGAGTTAATACAGTACTTAATAAGTAAAGAAATGTTTTGTGGATTTTTTTTAAGTTGTATTATCTCTTTTTGGGGTGATGTTGGCTTACATCACTGTATAAGACCTAGAGGTATAGATTCACACCTCTTTAAATGCTTGCTACCGTACCACACCCACCAACAAAGCACCCAGTCTACTGGACTCCCTCTCCTACCCCTGGCTCTGCAGCCCCCTCTGGTAGTCTCATTTCTACAGTCATATTTCTAGGGTTTGTTTGGTTTAGTTTTGTCTTTTCCTTTGTTTTGTTTCTCATTATTCCACATATGAGTGAAATCACCCAGTATTTGTCTTTCTCCTTATTTATTTCACTGAGTATCATCCCTTCCAGTTCCATCAATGTTATCACAGTAAACATTTTTTAAATCAGTTTTTAGCTAAAAACATTTCATTTTTTCAGTGTATACTAGTGTAACAGATGACTTTAAAGCAACCAAATAGCTTCCACTTACAGTTACTCTTATAAATCAATGAGATTCATTTAACTTGTTTTAAATATGCATGTTTTAATGCTCAGTGGAAAGTAATTGGCATCATGAATTCTTAGGTTCTGAGTCAGCTTTTGTGTTTTCCTTCTTTACTCTCTACGGGCATAGTCATTCATCAAATACTTACTAAGCATTTACTTCTATCCTGTAGTCACTGGAGACAGTTCATTGATCTGCTCTTCCAATTTGCACCAAGCCAGTTTCTACATATGAATTATAAGCTCCTCATTTCATACTGCTATTTTTTTTGCTATGAGGATTACTCAACAGATTGAAATCAGGACCTATATTCAACTGAAGTTCTAGAGGCAGCGCACAAGTTCAATATGTTAAATGTGTTTATGACGTAGCTCCATTTAGCTATCTAATCTTGGCCCAATTGCTCTGATCCTCTTTTTTTCTCATTTGCAAATTTTATGAATCATTGCATTTCTTTGTGTGTGTTTTGCTGCATGAAAATTTTCTCAAATTTGCAAAAGAAGGAAAAAGAAAATGCCTTTTTAACTCAGCTGACTGCTGTCTTCTGGTTCTTGGCTCACAAAGCAAAATGCCTCTGTAGTTGTGCTGCTCTTGTGATTCATTTAACAAGAAAAAAAATGTGCTGAACAGAAAAGAAAGATAAGCAAACACTAGCTCAGATGTAAACTGGGAGATGGTCTCAAGTGGAAAAGCTGGTATAAAGTTCCAGGCAGGCTGCCCTGTGGAAGGGAAGGAGCTGAGACATCTCCCCCTAGATGCATTTATTCAGAATAGGTGCTTGAACCTTGGAGGACCCCTTCATCAAAATGGCTCAATCACTGATTCCCTGAGTACTCCAGAGCAAAGACAGATTGACTAGTCAGCCACGGCAAACAAAATTATTAGACACAGCCCAGCCTACCCTGAAGGACTAGCCTGAGAGAAAAAATAAAGCAAAGGAAATGTTCTTCTTACTGTTATTCAGTAGCTTATCTTTCTGTGTGTTTAATGTTTTGTTTTAACAGTCCCTCTAAGAAATTGTTTTCCTGAGGCTTGCGCTGTGGGTTGCTGACATTTAGACCGAACTTCCTATTGATACCTTTGCACCCACCCCACCCTGAATGAAGGCCAAATTGGACATGCTTTAGTATTTAATTCTTTTGAGTTATATAATTAAATAAGAGCTGGCATTACAACAACTTCCTATGCCACAAGGATTTGGGTGAAGTTATGCCAAAAAGCTTACATCACTGGACTGGATGTAAATTTATAGCTGTTTTCATTCATTTGCATTTAATCATTCCAGAATTGCTGACTTTAGGTTCGGCAAGGACCTTATTGCCTGCTCAGTCTGCAGGGTACAGTACTGCTGGTGATTGGCAATGACTCAAGTGAGAAGTTTGAATTCCATAGTCCACAGGTCATTTTTCACCTTGAAGTTTGGCTGGAGAGCAAGTCAGTTACATAAACAAAAAGCCAGGGTTATTCTGACGCCACGGGCTTAAAGGAATCCTCCCTTTTTCTGTAAGAGGTGCTCGTTCTGACCCCAGCTGACCTGGTTCAAGCCCCAGTATTGCCACTTATAGTGGAATCACAGCTTAAGGAGAAATATGGTTCTAAATTAATTGCATTATGACCATAATGACCTTTGAAAATTCCACTGAGACAGTATTTTACATGTAGTTGGCTTCCAGAGTCAGCTTGTAAGTATCCCTCCAGGATGGGCTGAAAAGCCTGGGCAAAGTTTCTCCATGCCTTTGCGTTTCATTTCCCCCACCCATGAAGAGGGATTATTAACAACACCTACCTTATTGGGGTAGAACAAGGGTGAAATGACATGATAAATGAGATAAAATGAGATGATAGATGCATATAAACATCCCCCAAAATAATCACTGTTCATGTGAACAGACTTATTAGAGGCTAACTAAACCCCCAGTTTGGCTGTTGAGTTCCATGCACAATGACTGAATTCTTTCAATTAGTCATTTTGCAGGTAAGAGAACCAAGTCTCACAATAGCTAAGGGAATAACTGATAAAGTCAAAAACTTTGGACTACAGTGATCAAGTGCATAAGCAATGGAGCCACACATGCTGCCCAGCGCATGATACATTTAGTGGCTCCGTAGCTTAAAGAAGTTAGTTAGCTGATCTGTTTCTCGGAATTCTCATTTATGAAATGGATATCATTATAGAAACAATGCCTCATGGTGTTGTAAGGATTTTTAAAGTTAATATGGCTAATGTATTTCAGCAATGATTAGCACATGGTGAGCTACATGATCTTTATCATCACTGCTGTGATTATTATTCTATGCTTCTCTATTTGGAAATACCAGTAGTACTTACAGCATCAGTAGTGAAATAATTAGTCTGGCATGTAAGGGAGAAATGGACTTAGCACCACAAGGTCACTCACCATAAAACAGAACTTGAAGGAGATTGTTCAATAAGACAATTGGAAGGGTCTTTGTGAACAGAAGTGGACAGACTGCTCTAGATGAATAAAGTAAGCCATTGAGACCAGGGCCAGATGAAGAGCAAAGCAAAATGAGTTGAACAAAAGAAAAGGTATGGGAAACAGAGGCATAGAACACTTAGCAGAAGAACTATAATCCTGTAGAATCCTTTAATTCTTGGTTTGATTGCTATAGTATCTAAAAGTTAGCCATTACAGAAACCATGACAATAGACTATATCCTTGTTTTACTAAAGAAGAGACAGAAAGGTATCAAGAACTTCCAGGTGGTTAGTAAAGAAGTACTGCAATGCCATTTCATGGACATTGATGAGCAAATTTAATTCAGGGGACTATGCTTTAGAGAGGGGAATAAAGACCAGTTTCATTAATAGTATGCCATGCGGTTGACACAGCATACTAAAAAGAAGAAATCAGGAACAGTTGTTTTCATTTGTTGTATTCATTTGGAGAAGAGATTATACATTCATCAGGATTTTATTTCGACTGGGTTAGAATTTTTCAAGCTCACTTTGCATTCTGTTTTATGACCTGGAGCAAACCCCTCCTTCACCTTTCTCCATATGGACCAGATCAGGAAGTAGAATAGTGTAATGTTTAGACAAAAAGCTCTGGAGTCCAGTGAAGTTCAGAATGATCTTATATGTTTATAGGCTAAGGGAACATGAACAAGTTACTTAAATGGAGGCCTTAATTTTTTGTCTGGTTTAGAGATGCTAATAAACACTTCATAGAGTTGCTCTGAGAATTAAATAATCTCTGTTAACATTTTAGCACAGCATTTGATGCATGGGGAGTGCTTAGAAACTGAATCTGTTACAGGGCAGGGAGAGGGGCACCCCACAACCCCCAAACCTGCCCAATCTAAATAGGTTCTTCCATCTGCCTCATCAATACAAAACATATAAGACCTTAAGTGGAAACAAACTTTAATACAATCAGTGTACAATACAAAAGAGACAAAGATTATAGTTTCCAAATCAAGCACCCAAAGTTATCCCTCACCTCGTAGATAAAAGTCCACCCAAATGGGATTACCCCAAAGCAAGCCCCGAAAGCCTGCCTGCCCCAAGTCCAAAACACCTTTTGGAAGGGACCCATACGAAAGGGTCAGAAACAGCCAGACAATTCTGGGAGGAAACTAAAACACCTTTCGGCAGGGACCCATACAAAAGGGTCAGAAACAGCCAGACAAGTCTGTGAGGAAAAGAACAAAATCAAAACTAAGATCAACGTTGCCATTGTCACCTCCCCATGGGTCTCTCACCCACATGTTTCAATCAGGCCAGCCCGGTGCAGCTTCTTTACATGTCTCTCTGCTCCTTGTGCCTCTTTTGGCTCTCCATCCTTCTTCCTTCCTTCTCCCATCTCCTCTTTCTCTTTCTCCAGCTTCCTATCTCTCCTGCTCAGCTTCACCCTCCCTTAGGTGGGGCAGGAAACCTAGACCACACCCTTTTTCCTGGGGACCACCCTGTTATATATCCTTATCCTTACCTGTACCCTTATCCTTAAAAATGAATGAATGGACAAAAAGGACATCTAGCGGCTCTTCCAGTGTTCATCTCTCCTCTAACCTGAACTCCATATTTTCATGAAAACTTTCCCTCTTCCCTTCCCCACCCTCACCTTTAACACAGCCAAGTTCAGTCTCTAGCCCCACCTGTAACCAAGAAGAGGGAGAAAAGGACACAATGAACCAGCGTGGGCAGCAGAGTTGTGTGTGAAGTTGTGGTAATGCTGGCAAGGCAGGAGGGAGCAGGGTGCATCCTCCTAAGTCATCCCAAGACTGCCAGATATTGACCACATGTGTTTGACCCCCTCTTGGAACAGAGGATGAATATACTCATTCCCAGGAGTTTAGCCACTTTGCATAGCTTGTTTTTTACCTTTTACAAATAGAAGACAGGAAGCCGCAGACTGCTTGTGCCTTGTGAATGGAATCATCTGCATGATGAGTTTGTAAACAGCACAGTTGAAATTTGCTGGGTTTTTTTATTTTGTTTTGTTGCTGTTACTATAACTGTGATAACCCCTGGTTTAAAAGACCAAAGGATGTGAGCTCTTTGTGTCATTTCTTTAAGCTGACACTAATTGTTTGGATTCATTTGACCATTGCGCTTGAGGAATGCCAAACTTCTCTACAGCTTCTCAAAGGAGAATCTTTCCTGAAGGCAGTATAAACTAGAGATTAATAGTTCCAGTCTCAGGTTTCTGGATTCATTTCCTTGATCCGCTACTTTCTGGTTGTTTGGCCTTGGGCAAGTTGCTTTAAGTGCTTCAAGCTTCAGTTCCTGATCTTTAAAGTAGGGATAATGATTATATGTACTACAAAAGGATACTATAAGGATTAAATGAAGTGATAAATTTAAGATCATGGCACAGTGCCTGGAATGAAGGAGACATATAAAAAGGGTTAACTATTACCAATATTAAAATAATGGAAAAAATGGATAGAAATTATAAATAATGCCAGCTTTGGTGAGATGGCAGATACACAAATCGGCATCAAAAGAGTGAGGAATGGAGGAAAGTGGCAAAGATGAAAAGAAGAAATAACTAGAGTATCTGTGTCACTAGCCAGTTCTCATACCCTCAGGCCTATGGAGTTTAGAGCAACAGAGCCTAACCTTGCGATTTAAATTTATATTCAATTTTGTAAACCAATGTTACCTCAATTAAAGTTCTTTTTATTTAATCATAAAAATTAAATTGAATTTAAAATTGATCCAAGCATCATACTAATTTGAAATTTTGTAATTATAACTGGGCTGAGTCCAAAGTCAGGTAAAGATAGTGCCCCCTGGAGGGGTTTGCTGTTGAGAATGAATAGCCCCAGGTAAACTGCTAAGTTTGTATTTGGGGCAGAGTTTCTGATAAGAAATAAGAGGGGACGGAAGGAGAAGGAGATTGAGTCGCCATGATGAAGGAGAAGAAGCAGCAGTTGCTGTTATGTAGGAATGAAAGAAGAGTCGCCATGATGCAGGAATGAAAGAGGCATTTGCCATGCTGAAGGTATAGAAGAAGCAGTCACCATAATGTAGGAAAAGAAGAAACATTTTTTTATCTTTAGTGACTTTGGGGCCAGCGACTTTGGAGGCTTTGCAAGTAGCCAAGCGACGGAAACTGCTCCCAGTTTTGTCTTTACTGCAACCGAAGGAAGAAGGCAGAGGCCCGACGCGGGCGCCTTCCTAAAATGTGTGAGTGCAGTCTGAGGGGCCATCTGGCTGCTCTAGTTGCTGTTTGCAGTGTTGTTGGCCTGGTGCTGTGCTGGGGCACCACGGCAGTTCTGGGAGCATCTCCAGTTGTGTTTTGTGTCATCCTTCTGAGTTGGAACCTGGCCTGCAGTCTGATTGTTGTGCGTTTGCAGAAGAAGGAAAACACCTTTTTGGAATCAAGGCCTATTGTTTGGAAGAGGAGCTCCACATCAGCAGTGGTGGGAAGACACCATCTTTGTTACTTTTCTGGAACTTAAAGGATTGGACATTGTTTGAAGTAAGGTAAATGGCCATATGTTGACTTTAGTAATTCTTTGTTTTTCCCTGTTTGTTAAATAAATCCCACTGTTATTGTCCCCTAAGCCTGAGTAGTCTTACAATTGTGTGCACGGGTGCAGATGCAAGATAGTGACTGGTAAGGAATTGGGGCACTGCCTTTGGCAATTTTGAAGCCCCATTTGCCCACTAACATAATGAGAGCATTTTAATTCCTGGCCCTAGAAAGAAAACAGAGAACTATAATAATCGTGACCTCATGTTGCAGGATTGATAGTCCATACAGCTAGAAATGAGGATATACAGCTAGTATGTCCTGAATGAACTCCACCCACTGATGTTTTGTGGACTCCACTCCCACTTCCTTGCCAGAGATCCCTGGCACCAGTACTACAACTTCCATCATGCCATGAGTCTGCCATGACTCTTGACTTCCTGAAGGAGGATTGCTGGGAACTAAAGGTGGAGTTACATCAGCCATGCTTGGCATAAAACTGAGCACATGTATGCCTGGAGGGGGTCTGGCTTTGCCTGCTTTCAGAATTCACTGGGGTCCCAGCTCAAGCAGGTTGGATGCATTGACCGATTAATCTCTCTCCTTCCCTCTCTCTCCCCTGTCTCTCTCTCTCACCATCTCCTTTTCATTTTCCTTATAAATAGACCTTTACTAACCTTTCTGTATGTGCCTGTATTGGGGTCTTGTTCTGAGTTTTTTAAGCCCTTGGGTGGGAACTTTCATCAAAACCATCACATTTCCCTTGGGGCTGCCCTGTAACCGTACCAGGAAGCCTGCAGAAATTTCTCACACTTCCCTCTATTCATTCACTTCAAATGTGGCATCCCTTAAAAGACCACTGGAATTTTAGAATAAAGAGGAAAATTTTAAATATGGGGATCAGGAGCCATTTAGATCAATCTTGTCTATACTGAGGGCCAGCAAACATGCTTTTCTTGGACCAGATGGTAAATATTATTTTAGTTTTTGTGAAACTGTACATTCTTTTATGCACCTATTACATATCTACTGTTGGAGTGCAAAGGCAGCCATATATAAATGAATAGGCATGACTGTGTTCTAATAAAACTTGATTTAAAGGAACAGGTGGTGGGCTGGATTTGGTCCATGGAGTATGGTTTGCTGACCCTTAGTCTATACAAGAGATCTGATGAAATTGTCAGAAGGACCTGGGCTAAAGCGCATATAAATCAAAGATGATGTCAAAGAGTGTTGTTGGCTGGAGATTAGCTGACCTAACAGGCCTTCAGACTGAAAATAAAGAAAGAGGCAGTGAAATACCTAAATTTAAATGGAGAACATAACTCCTATGGAAGAAATAGGAATGATACAGAAAAAGAATTGCACTATAAAAAAAGAGTACAACATAAAATGCGCTCAGGAGTTCACACTAGAAAAATACTGAGTAAGGCTCTAAAACATTCTTTCCAGCCTGATTTTTCTGTATTCTGATGTTCAGAGGTTGCGTGATAACCCAGTTAACACACATCCCTGTCTGTTACCCCTCTATAAGAATGTCTGTTATCCCTCTGTAAAAATCAACAGTGCCTCCTTTTTTAAAGAAGTGTCCTAGTTTGCAGTATAAGTCATATGATAAAACTTAAATAATCAAAATTATTTTGAAATTGTAGCACAGATAAGCATGTATCATTTTTAAGTCATGTCCAAACCCTGGACAATAACACGAGCCCAGAAAGGTAGAATGTAGTGCTAAAGAAAGGTAGAGGTTTTAATTCAGACAGAATCAGATTCAAATCTCAGTTTATCACCCTCTGGTAGTCTTAGATAATGTGCTAAACCTCTCTGAACCTCAATTTTTCATATGTAATAACAAATAATAAAAATAGCAATTTCACTAAAGTCAATGTTAGTATATACTAAATATTTTTAAATATTAGCTGTCATTTTATATTACTATTAGTATTAATACTATATTCATTATTCAGAATGTACTCATTGACTATTAATATAGTTAGTATTAATTAATGTCAATAGATAGATTGGTTGTTTGGAGATACAAAATCATCCATCAGAAGAAAACAGTGAGCCCGGAAGTGATTTTCTTGTCGCTGGAGACATTCAAGCAGAGAATTAACAGGTACTTAGTAGTGGTGTTATAAAGAAAGCCTTGCTAGTTAAAGTTTGTTCCATGAGACAAAATTGCAGCATCACTTGGGAGCTTGCTAGAAATGCAGACTCTCATGCTCCAAACTAGACCCAATGAATCAGAATTTACAGTTTGAAGAAGCTTCAAGTGGTATATTTAGCTTTGCTATAAAGGATTCAGGAATCAGTGGATAATTAGAGTAGATGACTTTTAAAACCCCCTCAAATTTAGAGACCACTCCGTATTATAGAACCCATAGACTTTAGGTGGATAAAATAATGTATGGGTAAGAGCTAGGGTCATAATACCTAGTGTCTCCCATTCCATTCGGCAAGTTAGGAATGGCTATTTCCACCTAATTCCAAAGAGCGTTATACCAGACCCAGTGACCCCATTTATTATTTAAGTGCTAATCTCAGATCAGTGCAAATATAGACCATAAATGAAAATGCTCAGCATTGGGATTATTCTTTAATCAAAAGCATCACCTGTACCTTGAACAAGCAGTTTGGTTATTTCTTGAGCTTGCTTCCATTTTATTTTGAGCCATTTCTCAGCTTTACGCAAAAACATCTCTCTGATTACACTGGTCAACAGTGAAATCATAACTGACTTAAAAAGGCCCTAATCTGTAGTATCTTGGTGTGCTGAACATGAATATAACCCTGGAAATTTTTTATTAGCTCTCGTTTTGAAGATATTTCATGTAAGTCATTTTATATGTTTCACCGTGTAAATTTATCCAGTAGGACTGCAACAACATTCTAAATCAGCCTAGAATGATGTAATATTGCATTGCATTGCATAATACCATCATGCACACATCATCCAGAAATGATTGCATCATTTTCTGATGCAATGCAATACTATTGCCAGGCGGCTGCTGAAGTAAGCTGACGTCAGCAGTGCACTAGAGAAAGCCCTGTTGGAAAGGTTGAGCGTTGAAAATATTTCAGACTTTGTGTGAGACAGTTGAAGCTACTGTTACATAGAACAGTTATTATTTTATCCATTTAGGCGCAATACAGAATAGTAATGCCTCGAAAGTGCGTTCATAGCATGGACATTATCTGCTCTATTTGTGGGGAAGTGACATTTGAAAACCAGAAGAAAAGTATCACTTCTCAAGTGAAGAAGGCTTATCATCTTTACTTCAGATGCAAGGTTGGTGACCAAGACAAGCCTTGGGCCCCACATATATCCTGTGCTACTTGGACAACACAGCTTTCACAGTGGTTAAATGGCAAAAGACCATCAATGCTGTTTGCAGTCCCCATGGTGTGGAGAGAGCCAAGCAACCACATAAAAGACTGTTACTTCTCCTTGATTCCTCTTCTTTCCAGTGGAATAACGAAGCAAAAGAAGTCTAGAATAGCCTACCCAAACATTGCGTCTGCATTGAGATGACCGGTTCAGCAACTTGCTGCAGAGTGATGCGAAACAAGCATAGAATGCTTTTCGCCTAGTGTCTACAAACTTTCTTGAGAATGTTAGGGCAGAAAACTACAAGGAACTAGAAGAAGACATGCTGATGCAGTATCAGAAACTTGGATGCACTGTGTCTCTAAAGATCCACTTCCTTCATTCCCATCTGGATTTCTTCCCTGAAAATTGTGGTATGGTTAGTGATGAACATAGCAAATATTTTCATCAAGATATCACATCAATGGAACAAAGAAACCGGGGAAAATGTTCTACAACAATGCTGGCTGAGTACTGCTGTACTCTCCCCAGAGATGCTCCTGAAGAGCTGTACAAGAGACAAGCAAAGAAATCTAAGAAGCAGTCTATGACTTGATTTTTTTTACAGGTATTAACCATAGACCTATTACTATTGACATGCATTTCATGATGTAAACATCTATTTATTGCAGATTACAAAAAAAGTAGAGCCAAAATTGGAATTTGACTGTCATATTCGTGTTGAACACATACAAATTGATAGGAAATGACTAATTTTATTTCAGTAACATGACTTTTGTAAAAATGTGTTGACCAGTGTTATTTTCCATGTAGTTGTGCTCTAGTTCAGTATTCCATTAATCCTGAACAATTCACATACAAATAGATAGTTTAACCTTATATATTTCCCTAAGGCTTGAAGAGGTGACACACATACAAACAGAACAGGAAAAGCGAGTGAAATATTTGACTGAAACTTTAAAGAAATTCTTCTCTCTTTGGGACTTTCTGGTGGTGGTTATAATGCAGTTCGACTGCTTTAGTGCGTGGTCTACTTTCATCCTACCTCCTTGATGCCGATTTTCTGACACCCTAGCTGTTTGAATTACACACCACATTGACACACTGGACGGGCTACGCAAGTCTAGTAGGTTGCATCAAACGCTTCTTAGATCCCTTTTCCGGGTCATTATTCTGTGACTGTGGAGTGGCACATTGTTTTTTCCATTAGAATCTCACGCAGAAAAATGAAAAGGAATATATTGCTTTGAAGGAATCAAAATGAGCATTAAAGGGGAAATTTTATTTTTAAAGAGAAAGCAAAAGAACATGAGGTGGGACAAAAGATATCATATTTGTAATGTATGTAATCTAATTCCATGTTAATATGATGACTGACTTATTGCACAGATATTTGCCAGGCATCCACTGTGTGCCAAACACTGTTGGAAAAGAAGGAAGAAGAGGTGGGGGAAGGGGAGAAGAAGATTATAGCAACTAACATTTGCTGAAGACTTGTGAATGAGATAGGCTTGGTCCCGCCCTGGTGGAAACTTATAAGCTAATAGAAAAAAACAAACGTTGACAAGTGTTTTCAATACTGTGTGAAATTTCAAGGTGCAATGGTGATGGTTCCAGTGCCTTGATGGACTCTGGAGCAGTTAAGGCTTCTCTGAGGAAGCAACATTTGAGAATTAGTTACAAAAAGGAAAGCTGGGGTTAAGGAGAAAGAGCAAAGACTACAAGGCAAGAGTTCTTATCAAGTGAAAAGTAAATGTTGGAAGAACTGAGAAAACTGGCTAATGCTGAGAGGGCCAGTGAAGGGCAGAGAGAGAAGGCTGGAGAAAAGGGAGGAACAAACAGAGGTCACAGGAGTTTGGGCTTTATCCCAAGGGCAATGGGGAGCCACTGATAGGTGTTAAGCAAGTAGTGACATGATCAGATCTGGGCTCTAAGATTACACTGACTGGATGGTTGAGGAAGAGAAAATGTACAGAGGGTTGAAATGATGATGGCTTGAACTGAAGTCTCAGTTTTTGAAAAATGTCTCCCAGTCACAGTGGGGATCTTGTCAGGTTAAAGAAATATATCCTCTGATGGATTCTGGTTGTTCGTGTTAATGTTGAAGGACATTCCCTTCCCCAAACTGTACTCTTCACAGATTTTAAAGCTATGTGAGGTAGATGTGTGAATCCAGGAGTGAAAGACAGCAGAAGGGCCTGGGAAGAAAAAGCACAAAGGCCTAGTCCTCCACTGGAGTCGTGAACCTGCCTCTGCTGACTCCTGGCCCTTAGTGTCTTGGGAAGAAATGATGTACTGATGGCTCTGCTGAGAAAAGAGACTCAGAATTTGCCTAGAAATAGTTCATAGGCCAGAGAAGCACTGGCATAATATGAGGAAATGGACTTCAGAAAGGGCTTCTTTTCATATATAAGGCAAAAGTATTTCTATTACTGGCCTAAGTTTCTTTTACCTTGCTTTGAAAAAGAGGGCTCGCTTTGAAAACATGAGTCATAAGCTATATTTTTAGCCCCTTTTGTGCAAGGTGAGATGACAAGTTTCTCATCTCCCCCTGGGTTCAAAGAAAAGTTTTCAATCATTCATCAAGTATTTTGTTGAGCAACTATGTGATGAAAAACAATAGAATACAATGGTAATTATAGAGTTTGTATAGACCTTCCAGTCCCATGAAGAAGCTGAAAGTCTAGACATAGACGTTAAACTATTACACAATGACATTTAAAAAGCACAACGTGATAAATTCTATGAAAGAAAAGTACCCATACTTTTCTATGAGGGTTTATGAAAGGAAGATTAGCATAGAGCCACAACAAGGGAGGGGAGTGGTGACTGAGCTGAGAGTAGAAGCATGAATAGACGTTGAACAGGTGAAGAAAGAATGGAAGAAAGAATAGTGACAAAGCTAATTAATTCAGTAGACGTTTGGGTAGCACCTGTCTGGTGCCAAGTGTCATTCTAGGTAACCATGATACACAAATGATTGAAATTCGGTCAGTACATCAGGGAAAAGAATAAAGGCTGAGTCTTATTAGAATTGAGAATTTGATTGTTATTTGAACTACACAAACCTCAGGATCTCAATCTGTAAATAACATCTATCTTGCAGGATTATTGTAAGAATTAAAAGTGTTTAAACTTCTTATCTGCCTGGCACTTTAGTAGCAAATTCTGTAAAGAGTCCATTGGTCATAGCATAGTATCAGTGCCGTGATCACAGTGGTTGAAAGCTCACTATTTTTCACCAGATTGTCAGAGTTTGAATCCCTGTCCTATGGCCTTAGACAAATAACAAACTTTCTAATCTTTAGTTTCTTCATTTATAAAGGAAAATAATATAAATAGGTAGATTGAAGAGATTGTGCATGAAAAGTGTGAAAGATAATGAAGTACCTAGATTACAGATCATGTATATGTAAGGCACTGTATCAGCACAGATAAGTAAGCAGTAATTTATTTTTGACAATGTTTTACTGGATGAGAAGATGAAACTAGATAAGATCAAATACTTCATATAGAAAGTCTTGATGTAAGTCTTAAAAAAATCAATGAGTATTGGACAAAGAAAATACTGATCAATTTGCCTTGATCAAGTCATTGGGCTGCAATTTACTATAGTGAATATCATCAGGGGGGTGTGAGACTTGAGTTAAATACCTTAAAAGACTAGTGAGTCTAATAATGAAATACCTCTAGTTGCTGCCATGAGCTGGAAGGCAAGGTGATGTGGTCAGTGATAGCGTGGGCTTTGTAATCAAACAAGTCCTATTCCTACTACTTCCAGCTGTGTAATCCTAAGCCAGTTGGTTCTCTTCTCTAAGCTTCAGTTTACTAATATTTTAGAAAGGAAGTAATAATAAGAGGAAGTGCCTCTTGGTAAAGCTGTCGATGAAGATTAAATAGGATAATGCATGTAAAACACTAAGCACTGTGATTGGCACATAGTATTTAGCAAATTAGCTATTGTCATTATTCTTGATGCTTCACTAAGGTTATACTGACATAAAGACCTTGCTCTAATGTATGTATGGAACAATCACATCAGACATAAGAGTATACCACCAGGTGGTGGTGAATTCAACGAGGTGGTGAATTCCTATGTGGTGACAATTGCAGGTATTTAGCTTCGTGGTCCCAGTAACTTGGGAAGCTGTACAGAGCAGGCCCTCTATAGCAAGTCACTTATTTTGCTGATTGTTGAAAGGTTTTTTGTACTTACAACTGTGTGGCATACTTCTGTACACAATCTCTGAATAAACAAATAAGTAAACCTGTAATTCCAACACGAATGGAACCATTACTAATATCTTGATATTTTTTCTTCCAACATATGTGTTTGCCTACATATGTGATAAATATGAGGGATCATGACATTTAAAATAACTATACGTATTTCAGTTCATTCATGCCATGCAAGAGTTTTTTTCTCCATTTGTCATGAGTTTGCTTCACAAATGTGATTTATACACTGCATGGAGATGTGCCATTTAATATTTTCACTATTGCCATGTTTTTAGAACTTTAGTGTATGTAAAACTAATTCATCTTCAAATGTAAATTATTTGTTACCATATTCATTGAGTTCTTAACCTTTGGGGGTTGTAAACAACTTGAAAAACTAATTATTAAAAAAAAAACTATATCTCACACAGAAGAAAATTACAAGTACATATTAACTTAAAATGTTGCCTGCAGTTTCAGGAGCTTCATAAACCCTATGAAGCCCAGCCTAGCACTGCTGGCCCAGGGTTGCAGGTCAGAACCAATCATCTTAAAAATGTCAACATAAAGCAGAGTAAACAGCTGCACAAGCTTTACCATAACCGTAACAATTACCAAGAAGCACAACCTCTAAAATGCTGCTGACTACAGGGCATTCAACTATTTTCATAATACATCCCTATTCCAGTTCATTCCTCCATTTGAAATAACCTAACACTTCAGCATGTCCCCACAGCTCTCGTGTACTCAATCTTTATTATCCTTCCAGACAAGAGCTTATGTGGGACCTCCCGCTGCACTATCCCTTCTTGCTGTGAGGTCTTACATGCTGGAGAACTGGAACATTACTGGGTCTGATTCTGCTACCCTTCTTGTCTGATGCTCCTAGTGGTCTTACAAGCTAGTCCTTTTGAGCAAATATGCAGCATGACTCAGCAGTGGACAATACAGTTATTTTTTAATATATTTTTATTGTTTTTTATGTCTTTTACATTTTGTATTCCCCTTGGGTAACCCACTACCAATTCACCCGTGATCCATCTCCATGGTCCCTTGTGTTCTTTTCTATTCCATTTTGTGCCCTTATCCTCCCTTCCCCCCGCGTACCCCCCCTACCCGCTGAGTGTCTCTCTCCTATTTGGTTTCCTTATAGTCCTGTTATAAGTGAAACCATTAGATATTTTTCTTTTTCTTTCTGGCTTATTTCACTGAGTATGATCCCCTCTAATTCCATCCATGTCGCTGCAAATTGCATGTGTTTATCTTCTTTGAATGCTGAATAGTATTCCATTGTGTATATGTACCACATCTTCTTGATCCAGTCATCTCTTTTTGGACATCTGGGTTGCTTCCATACCTTTGCTATGGACAATACAGTTATTTAAAGGAAAGAGATCGTTTTTATTACCAAAAATAAATTCAACATACTTAAAATATACTATCACATAAAAACAACATAAAAGAGAAGTAGTCACTACCTCGGGTCATATGTATTTCAATGTCAGATGGAAGGCTTTAACTTGACCTTTGTAGAGTCTGACCAAAGTTGAACACTACCTTTCATTTATTAGCTTAATTAACTGTACTTTAGGGAATCTGATAGGGAAATAATAGTAACAAGACTGATTGTACATGCCAATTTATACTGCCTCTACTGGAATTCTGATAGATTCTTTACATAAAGCAGAAAATTTTGTTTTACATTTATTGTTTCCATCTAAAGATAGAACAATCACTGATGTGAACGCTGGGATGTGAGTTTCTTTCTACCTCTGTCTGCATATTTCTATGTGCATATTTATGCCTGAGTGTGCTTGAAAAATTCTACCTCATGATTAGATTCCAAAGAATGATAGAAAAGGGAAACTTTGAGAACAATTCAAAAAATAGTTTCTATGAAAGATGTTTGTTTCTTTTTCTCCCTCATAGCTACATCATCCCTCCCAAGGCTTCCGCTTTGGAACTGTCCGGGAAAGCAGTGCTGAAGATTATGTGAGGCAAAGTTTCCCAGAGATGCATGAATATATGAGAAGGTACAATGTGCCAGCCACCCCTGATGGAATCGAGTATCTGAAGTGAGTGTCAACCTCTTGGATCCAAAAATTTCTCACTGAAGGAGAAGTCATTTAGCTACTGATAGAGTATTTGTTGGTTTTTGG
Organism: Scalopus aquaticus; assembly: GCA_004024925.1. Lineage (NCBI taxonomy): Eukaryota > Metazoa > Chordata > Mammalia > Eulipotyphla > Talpidae > Scalopus > Scalopus aquaticus. The sequence continues at coordinate 195,143 of PVIJ01000609.1, read as the reverse complement.
AAATGACAGCTAAATATAGTCACTCCCTTTTCAGTAATGCCTCACTCAGTGTGAGATCCAGGAGACAGTATGGAATAGTGTTCATTTAATTATGTGACCTAGATTACTAGTTACCTGCATAGTCCCAGGTTGGCAGTAGCTTTGTGTAAAGTGCCAGTGGGGTCATTAGAGTAGCAGATGGTGGGGGAAGTAAATGCTGGCTTGACATCACTTGAGAAAACAATGGTGCTGAAATGATCAAACACTCCGAGAATGTGGCCAGAGGATAAAGTGTCCCAAAGCAACCCTTCCCATTACAGTGAATCTCTAAGCCCGTGGACTGTCTCCTCTTGCCATAAAGAACTGGAATTCATCTCAAAGATTTCCTGTAGAAAGGAAATAAGATAAAAGGCAATGATTCCCATGCCTGCATCCTTCTCATCAGAATTTATGAGAAGCAATCAAGAGCAATCACATTGCCATGGCAGATTATCAGAGCCCATAATTCAGAATCTAAATGCAAAGGAGGATGGTGTGGCTACACGTCTGCTTGCTTAGTCTGCCTGGGGAAACGCATGAGTGTGGGGCCTGATAAGCCCGGCAGTAGGACCATCTACTCCCTCCTGCCTGGTGGGCTCAGGACAATGACATCCATTCATGCCTTCAGTGCTTAGACTCATCTGGCTTCAGGAAACTGGTTTCTCCCTGGCCAGCCTCAATGATCCTTGCACTGAACAGCAGGATATGCCACCTGAAGTCCTCCTTTTTAAAGAAAGAGAGAAAATAAATAAAGAAATGATTTCATTGGACATAAGGGCCCTGCGTTTCTCAAGAGCTCTAGTAATGGGTTCCTAAAACAATTTTATGGACATTTAATGAGTCCAGTGAGGAGGCCTTGTGCTCTCAGATCTGCAAAGTTATTGATGATGTTCAAGTACTATGAAATGGCACTTTTAACTTTGCGAAAACATTAAAACATTAGAGCCTGTCTCTGACATAGAATTTAGTGCCGTTTTCCTCCTTTTCTGTATTCTCTCCTTTAGGCAAACTCATGGGTAAGAGAGAGAATAAGATGGGAAGGAGACAGCAATGGCTCCCGGCTAGATAGTAATGGCTGATGAGCTGGCCTCTTCTAGTAGTATGAAAAGGGTGAGATAAGGTATTCACTTAATCTGGCAACTTTACCTGAGGAGGCTCTAAGCTAGAGTCGGCACCACTCCAGCCTGGAAAGAAGCAATCATTAGAAAAGTAGGCACAGATGAGGAAGCAGAGGCCCAAAAGAAGGAGCACATGGATGGGGTACAAATACAGTGACAAAGTCAGAACTAGAACCAGGTTCTAAAATCCAGCCGCTGCTGCACACTAGTGTAAGAACCATACTGGAAAAGTAGGTCCTTCATGTTCAAGTAATAGTCCATACTTTAGCACCATCATGTTCCATTTAGCATCTGAGAGCTCATTAGATACAGAAGGACTCAGGCCCCAGACAGGACTTACTGCAACAGAATCTACATTGTAACAAGCTTCCAGGTGATAGAAGTAAAATTGGAATATAGGCAGAGTTATCATCAGAACCTTCACCTCTTATTTCTGGGCTTCTTTCTTTACTTCTGTTGTGGTCACCTTCTAGGGTCTTAGCCAGCACTCTCAGCAAGCATCATCCCCAAGTTTTCCCTCTGCCATCCCAGAGGACTGGCCTGCTGGCACAACCTTGGAGTTACCTGCACAGGACAGGTTCCAGTTATACCTGTCCCACCCCTTTTCCATCAAAATTACCCTAGGCTTAGTCTTACTCACTTAAGGTCCTGCTTTCTGAGATGACAGTTTTCTGATCAATTAATCCCTATTGAAGTATTCATTTCTTTTAGTATGTTTTCATGACTGTTTTGTGCTGTATGTATTATTATTAAAAGAAAAATAAAAAAGACAGAGCATGATTCTGTAATAAGAGAAACAGAAGAAGGTCCTGCCAATTATAAGGATGATTCAGCCAGTCTAGAAGCTTCTTATACTTGGATCACACCCAGGCACTTGGATCCTCACCAGAGGCTCAAAAGCCCAGGGGAGTCTGTGCTGATTGCTTCTGCCTTCCTGTGCAACAGAGACTTGTCATAGCTAACCACACTTTGCATCCCAAAATCAGGAGTAGTTATTTAAGGATACTACTGAAGCAAGATCTCAGAAATTACTGAGAAAAACTGAACCCCAATTTTGGTCTATTGTTTCTGCCACCACAAGTATTTATAGAATATTGGTGAATGGTAGCTTGTTGCTATGTAGCTCCCAAGAACATTCTACTACTTTGGCAATAAAACTTTGAATGCAGAAATATCTTTCAGCTTGATTTGTGTTTTGCTGCCAGGATTTCATAAGATTCCTCATTGTTAGCTCCTAGGAGACAGTTCACTTCCCCAGCCCTTTCTGAAGTTTACCACTGCCTCAGGCTAGGAGGTATTTTTTTACTTGGTTAAAGGTAAATATAGACCTCATTGGAACTAAAATCCAAAACCCCTGGGAAAGGAGCTGCATTTTGAATGGGCTGTTTTACTTCCTGGAAAAATAGAAGGAGGAAATAATGATCACTAGCACTGTGAAGGGAAGTTCATATACTTACTATGTAATCCATGTACGGCCCAGACAAAGTCATCTGTGTAAAGATATATTTCCTGCCCAATAATAAATATTAGTGTCTAGGGGTGTCTTTTCCTTTTGGATTTTTGATGGGTCCTAGCCATGTTCTTTTCTGAGTTTAAAAGCCACTCTTCTTGATTGAATACCTACAGCCTTATTTTTTGGCTCTAAGTGAGGAATGACTGAGCCCAGATGAATTAAAGAAGAGTTGCTCTTTGCCAAGCAGTATAGACAACCCTGAGGGTGGAAAAGCCACCTCAAATGAGTGTTCTACAACTTTCCAAAAAAGATTTGAGGTGGCTGAAACAGCAAGACCTACTTTGTATTGCATACACCTAAAACAGTTTCCTTTAAAGTTCCTCCTTCTTTGCCCTTTTATAAGGGGCAGGTCAGCCAGTGCCAAGACATCGCCTTCCTCTGGACTGTCCCTAGGCCTGTGTTCAAATAATAGGGAGAACACATGAAGGATGCATGAGGTGTCTGTTGGTATCTTGAGTCCAGCTCACTGAGGACCCCCTGATGTAAGCCAAGGAGACCTACCATAAACAATTCTTGCCTGAACTGCCCCTTGGGATGGGATGAAACATAAATCTCAAGATGTATTAATAGATCAGGTCAATAGATCTATCACACGTGATGCCCTTTCCCTTGCATTTATGAAGCGTTAGCCTGCAGACTTTAAAGATCCAGAAACTCCCTTTCCCTCAGAAGTGCTAGATCTTTTACTTGCATTTCTGTCATATGGACTCATACATACGAAAAAAATCCATGATCTCTGACAGTTATGATAGATTAGATAGAAAGAAATAAGAATGTCTGCATACTGATCAATGAGACCTCCTGGCTCTAACACTTCCTGTTTGGTTATATAACCTGCATCAAGTGCCTGCAACTCTCTTGAGACTCAGTGTCCTTATCTGTTAAAATGGGATAGCACCATCTCATGGATTATCAATGATAGTAGTGGATAACAGTGATTACAATGTCTAGCTCAAAAACAGTGTATAAGAAATAAAACTTCTCTTTGAACTTTTCCATTCAATTCAGAGTCCCTCCAATTTTGTTGCCAGATTTAGAAGTAATAAAGAGACGGTAGATTAACTCATTGGAAAGACAGCAAGGGTGTCTTATAAGGGTGTCTCTTTCCCTGGTCTGTTCTCCACAGGTCAGTGAGATGCCAACAAGCTGAGTCAGCAGCTAGCTAGCTTGTGCTGCCCTTAGTGTCCAGGTTTCTGTCCTCTAAACAAAAGCTAGCTGTCAGCCTTATTGCTTCCTGTCCACTAATGAATCTTTTTTTTTTTTTTTTTTTGCTTTTCTTCTCTTGGCCTGAAATATAGGAATGATCCAGAGAAATTGGACGCCTTCATCATGGACAAAGCCCTTCTGGATTATGAAGTGTCAATAGATGCTGACTGCAAACTTCTCACTGTGGGGAAGCCATTTGCCATAGAAGGTATTAATCAGTCTCTCTCTTGATTCACATTTTTACTTAGGATGTGTTCAGTTTGCCAACCTAACAAGTCACAAGTGCCAAAGTCACAGGCAGAGAGCTATTCATCTTCCTTGTTTTCATTTTCAACTCATAAGCACTTAACAACTAAGCTGCTAAAGTTAGGAATTTATTTTGTACCTACTCCACAAACATTTATTTGCCCACTTGTTAGAAAAAAATACATATATATTTTTGTTACCCATACGATGTTGTTTCAAATATCTGGGAGTGGGTGGCACATGGTAATAAATGGGGAGTCCAATTTTAATTTTATCTGTATTTTCTAATGGCCAAATCCTGTAATGAATTTAACCCCCAAATTAGAATGATTGCATTTTATATCTAGAAGGAACCCACAGGTGATCTAATGCAATCTATTTTATATACAAGAAAGCCTGGGGACATAACACCACTTTTTCATAATTGCACAATTTGATGATACTACTAGAATTCAAATCCCAAGGTTTTTAAATGTTCTTCCACTAGTTGGAAAGAAGTAGGGAAAACGAGTCTCATTTAACGCTTGGTGACCTTTAAGAGTCCCATACAAAATCTTGCTTGGGACCTCATTTTTGCCCTTCTCCGCAATGACAGCAAATTTTTGTTTCCAAGATGATCAACCAATCCATCAAATTTGAGAACCAAAGAAAGATTGCTTTGTCAGTAACTCCTTTCATTCTGGACAACTGATACATGGAGTTGATGGTTTGAACCAGCAAATTTCCCATCTCCCAATTCCCAGCTTCCCATCTCTGACAGTACATGCTGGTTCTCAAGACAGCCATACTCGCTTGTCAGAAAATGCTTTCACTTCAAAGAGTCCCATGGGGGTACCCAAGTCCTATTTCCAGAAAACTCTCCATTCCTGTGTGTTAACTGGTGTATTAAGACCATTCTGATTCAATTTTCCGATCACTGTTGGTCTCTGTCTCCCCTAAGTACATCAGCAATTTTTTTGCTACTGTCTTTGTATTTGTGATGAATGAGAATGTAACAGCTGATGATGTTTCTTCCAGCCTTCTCCTAGGAGAAATTAATCTCCTCTCCAGGCAAAGTGACCTCCACCTGAACCAGGGCTAGAACTCAGGAAGAAAGAGATTTAGTGGTAGTGGTCTTCTATTAAGACTCCAGTCAGAGGTAACAAAGGCACAAAGAGAAAAGACCAGGAAAAAAATCACCTTCATTATATAACACCATTTTAATGTAACAATGGAAAAATTCTCATTTTTTTTTTTGGTGGCATCTGGGGATATGGAAGGGATGTTACTTTTTTTTCTGTGCTAGATGCGCAGGGTAATTGAGGTCCCTTCTGCCATTAGCAGCTACTAACAATGAATCATTGCAGCGGCCTAAGAATGAGGGGCTCTGTCTTCCACCTTTGTCTTCAGGGGGCAGCCCTCGCTTGTCAAAGGCAGTGGCAAGATGGCTCGTTTGCCTCCACTAGGCCCGAGTGCCAGATGCCACACAATTAACTCCCCACTGGTTTCCTGTTTACATTTCCATCTGTGCTCCTGAGACTTAGTGTCTTGCAGTTCCTGTCCTTTCTAGACAGCACGCGTTCTCCAAGGAGATAAACATAAAATGGCGCGTGGAGGCGCTCTCCCGGCAACAGAGCGGGAGACTGCGGATTTGAATGGCGGGAAGATTCTCGTCATTGTCGGTTTATTCAAACAAAGAATATGGAGCAAAACCTAAAATTTCATTCGACGCTGCCCCATTAACAAGTTTACAGCCTAAAACAGAACTTAGTAAAACCAAAAGGAGGATCCTTATAAATTACTAACAGAATATGACAGTGACATGGGAAAAGTTGAGATAGCTGCTGCTTCAAAAAATGTTGATCTCATAAGAGTTTTAGAGACACATTTCAGTGAAATTTTTAAAATATATTATGCTTTCCTTTAACGACATTTAGGTTTCGTGAACTTATGAAATGTGGACTTTGATCAATTAATTAGACTGCAGAGGTTTAAAAATATCAACTCACTTTATGAGCAATATGTATTCATTTCATTTACTGGAATAATTCATGTCTGTCCATTTCCCTTCCCAGGATGTGGTGCAATGGTAGGCATATAATAGTTATGTAATAAATGATGTTTAGCCCACTAAATAACTTACTGGGTTAGATTAGAAGTAAGGATCTAATTCATTTGTTAATGTTGTTCACAAGCAGCCCAGTAGTCTGTATATAATTTCCCAAGTGCTTAGGTGACTTAGCCTGGAAAAAAGGGACGCCTTCGTCGTCGTTGATTGCATCACACTGAATGCCTGTTTTCTCCATACAGCATTGATATGCACCAACTCAGTATGACTTCTGCATCCCCTCCCAAATTCCCCATTCTGCAATGATTTAGGCTTAAAAAGGTCAAAGGAGAGTGGCTCCACATTGAGTTTAAAACCTTTTCATGAGTACTCAGCACAGCACACCAAAACTGTTAAGGACTCAAGAGCATGTAGAAAGTCTTTGGTCATGTTAAAAACCATACACCAGGGACACAAAGACATATTATGTGCTCTGGAAAAAAAGAAAGTGTTGAGATAAATGAACACATCCCAAATTTATGCATTGGAGGTAGCTGACAGTAAAGGTCAAAAGAGAAGCAAGAGTAATGGAAATGCAGAATAATGATTTGTGGCCTTTCTGCCAAAGACCTTTGCCTATTTTTGAGTTTGTTCTTTTACTTGCTTCCTACTAATTATTTAATTAGTAGCTCTGGAGTCTGAGCACTTGGGATAGAGCAGAGTTGCTGTTCTAATTCTGCTACCTGAAGGAAAACACTTCTTCAGCTTCCTCATCTGTAGAGCAGGCTCATGAATGGTGCAACACGGATGGTGCTCTTGTGAAGGTTAAGTAAAATATACATGTAAAGCCAGTTCACATGGGTTTGGTACATAGTAAGTGCTCACTAAATTATCATATTCAGTATATTGAATTAATTCACTGTTAATTCACAATTCACTATGAAATTTTCCCAGAACAGAGAGCCTTCATATATCTCAGTTTCTCTACCCACTTTGATGTGCCAGGGGTAAAACAAAACATTTTTCAGGTCTACTTTATAGTCAGAGCTGTCATAATACGTTCTCAACCATTATTCCAGTGTAGCTAAATATGGTATTCTAAGAAGAGAGTGCAAAACGGAATGAATCTTTTTTCCTGAAGGCTTTTTAACCCTGTCTTGAGATTTTATTTTCAAACTATCTACTTTATAACCACTTATCAGGAAGACTGTTTAAGTCTATGAATTTCTTACTATACATTTGCTAGCCAAAATATGTTTCCACCACTCTTAGCTGAGTAAAGCTGATTTATCCATGGGGAAAGATCAGGATTCTACTCTGAAAATTGTTCTCTTGGCCTATTAAGCTGTATCCAATTTCCAGGGTGCCCGATGCCTTCATCTTTAGGGTTGAAGGACTCCATTTTGCTTCATCCATCAACCACAAAGAGTCAACCTCGTCTTTATTGCAAAGCCATGTCTCTAATGATAATGAAAGCAACTCAGGCTGATAAGTCGAGTCAGCAATTTAAAAATAAGAATTCTTTGACCAGTGAACACAATCACATTTGAAAAGCAACTGATAAAGAGAAGGACAGAAATGAAATCCTGAAGGTTTTGTCACGTTATATTTCTGAATAAAATGGATGTTTGTGTCTTTTAACCAATACCTCTTCTCGTCACCATGTAACTTTTTCCCATACTTCTCACCTTGTTGCATATGCATAGTTTAATTAGCTAATAATGATTATTTCTAAAAATAATTAAAATGTCAATGCTTAATGTTTGCATTAAAATAGGAGACTTAAAATGTCTATAATCTACTTTTAGCCATCAAGTGCAAATTAACCTTGACATGATAGAGTGGAATGATTTAATATTTATTATTTCCTTTGTAGCAATTTTTTATAACTGTCTCTACAATTTCAAAATCATTTTCCCCCAGGGGCTGTTTGAATACTTTTGTTAGAGTATCAGAATTTTATTGTTAGAATATTTGCATTTGTCAAAAGTATTAATTTCAGATTTTAAACTTTCTTCTCATGCATTTTTGTCTCATCTACCAAAAATACTGTTATCAAGAGTCAATCTAAAATGCCTTCTCATCCTTTCATCGGGTAGAAACTTGTCATTCCTCACTGCATCCTAGTCATTATATTTTACCTTTATTAAGTTTTAACCTCCACTCTTTTTTCCACAAAAAGCCTAAAGCCCTGTAACTTCTTAACATTGTGCGCAGTTATTTATGTATGTTTTTCCCCTCCATGCTACCACAAACTTTTTATGGATAGATTCAGTGTCCAATTTAACTTGGTGACCACCACAGTATTTAGTGAGGTTATTTAGCACAGAATAAGCAATCAACACGTGTTTGTGAACTAGATGGGTAGATGGGCAATAAATACTTGTCAAATTTAAAAAATCAAATGATTCTCCATTACACCAACATAGGTTGGAACTATTGGTTTTAAGGGGACTTTTAGGAGGAACATGGTAGCCAGGCATTGTCCTTGCTTGCTAACTCATATATATATATAATTATGTAACAATTGGGTCTGTATTTACTGTATATCTACACAAGTCATGGAAGAGTTTATAAGCAAAATCTCTCTGAAATAATATATCTTTGTGACTGTTAGGAGGAGGGACCATCAATTTAGATGATTGTGACTTTTACTGAACTGCCTGGTTGGAGGGATTCTGTCAGTATGACTGTAGTGATAGGGTCTGTATTGAAGGAGGGGAAATAGGTCAAGTATTCCCTTGACTTGATCAGATGTTGTACTGGATATAGTGGAAAGAACATTGGTTTTAGACTCAAATACATCTACTTCCAAATACTAGCTTTACCAACTGTGTCGTGTGACCTTGGGCAGGTTCTTTATTCAATCTTTAAGTCTCTAAGTAATATATTCTGCATGGGTTTATCTAAGGATTGGACAATGGTACCTGGCACACAGTAGGGCTTAGCATATGCCAGCTCTTACTATTAAAATTCCAGAGTGGTTTAACTAAAGTGTATTCCACCATCCAGTATATTATCTGTCTAGTGCCTGATCTGCCAAATGGGGCAAGGTTTCTATAAAGTTTAGTATAGAACAACACTTGGTGTATATATAGTAAGTCCTCGATAAATGCTAGGTATTATTAAAAACTAGCTCTAGGAGGAAAAATATAATAATAATTTGCCAACCTGGCCCAATTATCCTGACCATCAATCCACCCCAGCAGATAGCTCCAAGTCCTCCTACAGATTTTTGTATGTGCCATTTTTCTCTCTTAGCACTTTTCTCACTTGCAATGAAATCATCTTATGTCACACACTGTTGTTATCTGTCTCCCTAATGGAGTGTACTCTCCATGACAGCAGGAATCTTATCTACCTGTTCACTGCTAAATACCAACCACTTAACACTGTGCCTATTTACATAGTAAAGATTTGTTGAATGAGTGAATGAATGAATGAGTCAGTAAGTCATTCAATATTATTATGTACATGACTAGCACTATGCCTGATATATAAATAAGTATTAAATGAATGCCTGTGCAGCTGAATTGTCAGTTGTATATGTTGTAATAAAAGTTTATAAAGAAAACTGATTACTTCCTTATAGTTACCCATTACAAAAGATGTTATTTAATGATAACATCAGCAGAACAGGCTGCCCATGTAAAGTCTTTTATCGTCAGTCTTGCCTTTCAAACCAAAACTACTATACACATAATGGGCACTCAAAATAGCTCTTTGAATGGAAAATTCTATTCATCTCATGACATTGTCATCATTTCCTTGACTCACCATTGTTAGGGAACAAACAAAATTATCAGAGAAAAAAACATACAGCTCTTTAAAACTCAAAATTTGTCTGCATTATTTATTCTCTTTTATTGGTCATACACATCTCAAGCTTCATGATTTTTCAGAAGAGGATTTGTGTATCTGTAATAAAAAAGGAAGGAACAAGAGCAAATGTCCTTGGAAATAAATTATAAGATAGAATAATTATAGCTGGTATTTGTTTCCATTAAGTATCTTTGGATTCTTGACAGCCTTTTTGTCTTTATCTGTGAAAAATGAACTAACAATAATTTTAATTTATCTTCTTCAATCATCTTGAGGACAAAACATATTTTTTTGACAATGTTATCCAATAGCTAAAAACAAAATGTAGTTAATTAGCCTCTTTCACATGGCTCATCAAAGAGATTAATAGTGTAGTAACAGTTTGAAAGCAAGTAAAGACACACAGAGTGGAGATACAGGGTCCATGCTGATTACTAAAACTCTGACAACAAGTTACATCCACCTCTGTGATCTTCTCTCATCCTTTTCCTGCCTCTCTTCTTGAATACCACTATCCTGAATCTGTTTACATTTCGTTGATTTTTTTAAAAATATAATTTTATCACATACCTACATATGAATTCCTAAAAACATTTTTTTTCTTTTACATGTTTTCACATTTCCACCATGGATTCATGCTGTACTGGAAAAGGTTGACCTTTTTCACTCAATGTATTATATTGCTAAGAGTCATCCATATGGTTGCATGTAGCTCTACTTCTAATTTCATTCTATACAATTGTGTAAATATTCCACAATTCATTTACCCATTCTCTTGTAAAGCTGATTACAATTTTTGCTGTTAGGAAAAGTGCCTCTACGAACACTATTATACATGTCTCTGGTGTGCTTATGGAGAAGTTCTTTGGAAATGAATGTAGGAGTAGAATTGGGGGCTTACTGTATATAAATGTTCAACTATACAAAATGATAGCAAATTGCTTTCCAAAGTGGTTTTATCAATTTGCATTCCCACAAAAAATGTGTATGTGATTTTACTGATCAACATCTTTTCCAATACCAGACTTTTTTTTTAACAGTCAAAGTTAGTGATTACAAGTTTTTGATGTTTCAGTTGTGTTGCTCTTTTATAAGTTTGTATGGGCTTACCATACTACTAAAAAATAAACAGGGTCATGCATGTGATAATGTCATAAACCGGAAATTATAATTAATCCAGTTTTGTGTATTTACTGTCCAGTGGAGGAGGTTCTAGAAAAGGTAGAAAAGGTCATCCTTTTCCTGCCTCTCTGCTTGAAAAGGTCCTAATCCTTTTAAAGACTTCAAAGGTGGTTCCTAAGAAAGATCTTGAAGGGGGAGGAGAAGGCATTGGAATGCAAAGTGCCAAGAATAATTGTGCACAGCCCATTCTTCTCCCTTACAGACTCATCCCATCTACTGAAAAAGGCAACAGATCCAAGGTAGTCATCCTTGGACACTTTTAAGTCCTTTGAAGAAAATATGATAGAAATCTCATCAGCCCTTATTACTAGATCTGATGGCACAAGTATAGTGACAATATCTTAGGAACCACTTGGTTGAAAAACTCATCTGATGTTATATATTTTCCTAGGATATGGCATTGGCCTCCCACCCAACTCTCTGCTCACCTCCAATATATCCGAGCTAATCAGTCAATACAAGTCACATGGGTTTATGGATGTGCTACATGACAAGTGGTACAAGGTGGTTCCTTGTGGCAAGAGAAGTTTTGCTGTCACTGAGGTAAGAAAAAACAGCTGTAATGTTGCTGTTTTGTATATCTTTACCTTGAAGAATATGAAGAAATTCTGTTATCCATGTGTCATGGTCAATACTCTAGGCTATTATGTCTACTAGGGTTCTCTGTGATTATTTGGGTTACTTCACTTGGGGAATGTCCATTCCTTTGGGAATTTGCAATGAGACATGTTGTCTTGGGTTTAAACGTGATACTGATTTGATGAGTAAATATCTGAATGTATATTTTCCCCCTCTATGCGACATTCACACGTGCAGGAAAAATGCTGTTCTGTATGGTATCAGTAGTAGCTGAGATTGGCATTATCAGTGTTGGCTTTTACCACTGATTGCACATCATGATGTGGACTTCAAATTATCCTTCAAGATCTAATCATAGCTAACTTTTCAGTGGTCCAGTGATTCATCCTTTATGGGCACCATAACCAGTAATTCTTAGATTATAAAATCATAGCTTTTTTTAAATTGAAAGCAAGATACCCTTCTTTTACAGATGGAAAACTAATACCCAGAGATACTAAGTGATTTGCCCAAGGCACACAAGTAGGAAGAATCTTCTTTTTATTACAATGCTTTGCCTTTCCAATGTAATTAGGAACCTGCAAAGTGAGCCAGAAATTAGATGATTAACATAGGAAACTAAAAGGTGCAGCAAAGAGCTTCAGTCTCAGGTACTTTAAAAGGAAGCCAAACAAACCAGCCTAACATAAAAAAAAAGAAAAAAGCCAACAATAATGGCTTCAGATAGCTCCTATTTGCTAACAACTTCCAAATTTGTTTTTCAACACAGATTTTCTTCTGAGCTTCAAAACTATATACCTACCTTCATATTTGACATCTCTGCTTGAATATCCTACTGGCATCTCACATTTAACTTGTCACAAGCTGAACTTTGACCTTCTCTCCTAAATCTGCTTTCTTCTTACGCTTTACATCTTGGTAATGGCACCTCTGTCTGTCCAGTTATTCATTCGAAAAACTGGCAGGAATCCTTAATGCCTCCCCTGTCTCCCCTTCGACATCCATCAATAAACCTTACCTCTTCCTTCTGTAAAATATATCTCCAATTTGCCCATTTTTTGCCACCTCCTCTGTCATCACTCTAGTCCACGCCATCATCCTTCATCTGGACCTCTGCAAAAGTCCCTAACTGCTCTGTTTTCATTCCTACCCTTCTCCAATCCCTTTTCCCTCTGGCGGGAAAGAAGCCTGCAGTGATCTCCCCCATCTGAACTTAGACCCAATCTGACCTGCTGAGTATGACCAATATTGCCCTGTGGGATATGACCCTGCCTGTTTCTTCATACCACTTTCCTTGGGCTCATTAAAGCCACACCAGGATGGACATTTCAGATAGGGATACATGAGTGGCTTCCTTGCCTTTGGATCTCTGCACAGGCTGATAACTTCTCTTCAAATACTCTTCCCCCTGACATTTACTCAGCTAATGCCTTTTCTTGTAAACTCTCAACGCCCATCGCCCTTCTGCACCTGCTCATATTCCCTGATCAAACCTGAATCATAGCTCCCTTTATTATTCATTTTATATCTTACTTCATTTCATAGCACTGGTGTTTTAAATTTTCACCATTTTTAATCAGAAATTTTTAATCTCACTATAATCATCTTTAATCGATTTTTATTTGTTAGTATATTTTTCCTTTATCAGACTGTAAGATCTTTGGTGGGAGTGAGGGCAAAGGCTGTTTAGTGTATGTTCACAAGGCCTGGTACAGAGTAGGCTCTGGGTAAGTAACATAAGGTAAATGAATCAGGGAACCTGCACAGCATACCTGAGGAGAAGCTGGGAAGCAAATGGTTAAGAGCATAAAACAAGGGGGACATTGGTAGTACACTGGACTGAATAGTGCCCCCCAACTTCACATCTATCCAGAACCTCAGAATGTGACCTTATTTGGAAAGAGTCTTTGCAGAGGTAATGAAGGTGAGGTAATATTGTGTAAGGGTGGACCCTAAATTCAGTGACTGGTGTTGTCATCAGAAGGCCATGTGTAAGGACACAGGGGTTGAAGGTAAGGGACTGTGCATGCTTGGATGGTGGGGAAGGGGAATGGCATATATCTGAGGCGGTGTGGCCCTGCTTCCCTAAATCACACACAGGGTTGTAAACCAATGTTGCCTCAATAAAGGGGAAAAAATTTAAAATTTTTTAAATAATGTCAAAAGTAAATAAATAAATAAATAAATAAATAAGAAGGGCATCTGTAGAAACAGATCGAGACAGAGGCCATGTAGCAATAGAAGCAGAGATTGGAGTAATGCAGTTGCAAGCAAAGGAATGCTAAAGGTTGGTAGCAACCACCAGAAACTAAATGAGAGATGTGCCACGGGTTCTGCCTCTGAGTCACCAGAGAAAACATGAGAGAAAAAAATTCTGTTGTTTCAAGCCGCCCAATTTGTGGTAATTTGACATAGTAGCTCTAGGAGACAAATACAGGTATATAATTGCAGGTGATAGGTAAGTAGTTAGGTAGAGATAGAGATAAAGAGATAAATAAAGACTTTATTTAGATACTGTGTGACTTTTTCTCCTAAAGCAGAGATCAAAAACAAAAACAAAAATAATTACAACTAGAAACTGAAGCAAGACAGTTGATGCTCTTAGCAATTAAATCTACCTCTGGTATTCCTAACAGCAATAAGGATAAGGAATATAAACCAGGTTGCAAAGTTTTTTTTAATAAGGAAAAGAGAAGTTAGTCTGTCTTTAGCACTAAATTCTATAATAATTCTTTTTCTTTAATGACATTGAATAACAGAATTGGCCATGTTTGCAAGATGCAAAATTATTTCTCCTCTGGCTAATTCTTATATTGATGCTTCATAAAAAATGAGAGCGCGATGTTAGACATGATTCTATGAAAGCCTTTGGGGAGGCACTAAATATGTAATTCATAGTCTCTGCTTCTGTATCACCTTCCCAACCTGCTTCACAGATGTAGACCATCTGGAAGAACCGATTTGTCTGTCCAACAATATTTATCAAGCATGCACTATGGTGTAAGGCACTGTTCTGGACACATCAGCTATGACAAAAGACACAAGGATTTCTGCCTTTGGAGAGTTTGCATTCTAACAGAAGGAAACAACACACACTGGACAAACCAAATAAGTAAACTAGATAGTATTTACAAGGGGAGAAGCAGGATAGGGACAAGAACAGCACTCGTGAAAGGCCTCGTTGAGATTATTGAGGGAGTTTTGCAAAAAGCAAAGAGAAATGGGAATTAGGAAACTAGTATTCTTTATTTCTTAAGGAGATAGAAACTTTGTTAAAGACATGAACTCATTGGTTCTCACTTCAACCCCACTGGTTTTCTTTATTTGGAGAGATTTGCATGAACTTTCCTAAAATAAGTACTCTTCCCTTATACCAGTTGGCTGAGTTAATTCAACCAAGAAAGCAAACAAACCACCAACTGCTTAAATGGCCCAAAGCAACAATGACTTGGTGTTTTACACCATTTTTTGTGACCTTGGTTGACTCAAGCCAAAATCTCCAAGTGATTCCAAGTTGATAGGGAGACAAAAGTCAAGGCAAAAGGAGCCTCCCATCATGTCCCCAAAGCCATCACTATGGAATGATGAGGATCCCTGGTCACATGTGTACCCCAAGGGTGTTGACTTTTCAAATCATTAGACTGAGATGTCACCTGGAAGCACTGTGAGTAGATTTGATAAAACTGCCTTCCCATTTTGTTCTCAGAATAACAATCACTTCTGGAAACTGGAGACAGTAAATAGTAAATAATAGAAATATTAATAGTTTCTCCCTTCATCATGTCCTGGGGTTTGTAGATATCTTTAGGTGTCTTCCTGTGGCTCATTTTAGAAGTGGGAAACCTTCTCGGAAGTCATCCAGTAGATTTCCCTGTATTTCATTAACCAAAATTGTGTCTAGCCAAGCAACAGTGAGCAGAATGGGGTCTCCATGATGAGTGAGGCTGATCACTCTCATCCTCTAGGGTTGGGGACAGGCAGCCTCCTTTAAAAAATGTGCTCTGGGGCCTTCCCTGATGGGTCAGGTGTTAATTCTCAGCTCTATCAAGCTATTGCTGCTGTGGCCTAAGTTCAATCCCCAGCCAGGGAGCTGACCCAACATGGCACAACAGACTGCTCCTGTCTCCCCCGCTGCTCCCCTCAGCAGTGTACTTCAGTAAATTCATCTGTTCTGTCCCCACTCTGTCTCTGGTGAATCCTCTCACCCCCCTCACCTCTAGCATAGACCCCAGGTCTTGTATGCATAAATAAATCTTTAAAAAATATATAAAACACATAAAGAAGGGTGCTCCCATGAAGAAGGGTAAAGACCTAAACAATAGCAGGATCCTCAGGGAGGAGGAAACAAGAATGATGCTAAATATGCAACCAACCACTTCCACACCCACTCTGCTTGAGGAAGCCACTTCCTCTTTCATCCTGCCTGGAGGGCAGCGTGCCTGGGAGTGCTTTGCTAGCTTCCTTTCACCTCAAATGTCCTCCACCACCAGACTGTCTTAGTGGAGAGAAATCAGATAAGCGGTGTGTGAAGCCTGTCTCTACCATCAACTTACCTTGGACAAGTCACTAGACCCACCTCAGTCCAAGCTTCTTCATCTCTGCGGTGGCTCTTGTGAAGAGTAAAGAAGATCATAGTGTAGTGAACAAGTCCCACCTCCTTCCTGTGGGGGAGGGGTGCTGGGCACAGTGGAGCAAAAGCAGGTGTGTTCCTGAAGGTACCGCTCCCAAAGGTGCTCTTTAGGAAGACATTCCTCTGTTTATTTCTGACCTTACCTCCCTTTGGCCAGATACAGTTGAGGTCTTTGTCTGCTGAGTACAGACAGAATAATTGAACACCCTTTCACTCTGAAAAAACATCTTAGTTTGGCTGATGCTTAATATGGGCCCCTAGCAAAAGACATGGAAGAGGTTTTCCCTCCATATTTCCTGGCAGGCACAACTTGATCTAGTCACCTCCCATCTCCCGGCAACCCCAGAACAGTCTAGTTGCAGCTCCTCCGGAGGATAGACTCATTTATTTTTTATTCCAGGGCTTTATCTGCTCCCCAGAGTCACCTAGGAAATCGCAGGTGCAATTTTGCAGACCAGACTCTGGCAATTCTCAGGCAGGAATTTTAAATTGACCTCAGATGTCTCCCCACAATCCTCCCAACACAACTATGCCCACAGTAGACTCATTGTCAATCTGTTCCACTGGGGAAAACATATTGCAGGCTTTAAATCTCCTGCCCTTTCCTTTGACTCAGCAAAATAAAAAAATGTCATTTTTTTTCACGTCATTGAGTGAATTTAAGAGCTCCAGGGCAACAGTTTTGTGAAATCTCTTATTTTCAAACCAGGCAAAGAAAGGCAGCAGATCCCAATTTAGCAAACACCCAAAGTTCTTCAAGGAATTATTAAAATATATGACAATAACTGTTTTTGAAAATCTCCTTTAAAGAACAAGTTAAATCATGCACATTTTAAACAACTGGGAAGTTGTTTAATAGTAAGGGGAGAGGAAATGGGGGTCTTGGCTGGGAATAGAGAGCACACCCCAACAGTGTGAAGAAGTTTGATGAAGCTTCTCACAAAGGCATGGCCTAGGGAAATCAACAGAAATGGTAGAGTTTCCAAGAGGAACCCCAGGCTTGAGGGGGGGAAATGGAGAGAGCCCGGGGTAGGGAGGGAGAGAAGAGGGCTTTGTCCTGGGACCCGAAACCTTTGTCATGGGACATGGCCAACCCACAGTAACCTGGCTGAGAGACAGCCAGGGAAATCGTCTGACCAGCTGAGAATGTGCACCCGCAGACACAGGTCCAGCCTGCAGAGAGAGAGAGTGTGCCCCTTGCTGATTAGGAAGGAGGGGTGCAGCCGGCTCACTAAAATGACCCTGCTCTATGGAGCCACACCTCCCTGGCTCCACTATGACTGTGACTTCTCATCCATTCTTGATCCTTCCTGCCCTTGGTACCCCTGTGCTAAACTTCATCCAATAATGGACGGCGTCACCAGGCAGGGGTGGAGTGAAGATGGCTGTTTAAACTCATTGCTAGGCAGTGTGTAAAGGGTGGAGTTTAGATGGCTTGTTTTTAGGAGCACTTTTAGCACACATGTAAAACTAACCAGGATGTCAAAGTAGTCATGTCAACAAAATGCATAAAACATCATGAATTCAAATGACTATCCCTCTGAGTTTCCTCCTCTGCAAAATGGAGAAATGAATATTTGATGGTTCTGATTTGCTGTAAGGAACGGAGATAATATGCATAAGAGTGTCCAACACATAGCAGATGCAGGGTGGATGGTAGTTATGTCTGTCCTGACTGCCATGTAGTGACCTTTGGCAGATCACTTACTTGGTTGAAGATGGAGGGGCTTTGCAGTAAGGCCAGCTAGAGACTGTGTGGTTCTCAGCAGGTTCATTTGGAGAGATCCTGATCTAACTAGCTCAACCTTGGAACCCAGACAAGGGCAGTGAACATGGCTCCCCAACCCTGACCATGAGAATGTGCGTAACATAATATACCTATTTCATAGCAGATTCATTCTTCCTTCTCTTAATTTGGCAGGACAAGGGAAAGGGTTAGTCAACTATCCATTGAAAGCCAAAGAGAGCACACAAGTCACACCAAGAAGCTTCGATGCCAATTTTCTGTCCAGTTTAATCTTTTAAAACCCATAGGAAGTGGGATGAGGCTGGTGGAGGAGTGAGTTTTAATGCAGTCTCCTTTGCTCTTGACAACCAGGTGGCATCTCAATAGCCTCCTGTCCCTCTCCCAGCCCTACTTCTTCCCTTTTCAATTTAAAATGTCACTGTCTGCTATTCAACCTGATGAAAGTTATGGTGAGTCAGAGAGAGTTAATGACTGTAGATTGCTTTAAATTGAAAAACCCGTGGATGTAGGGGAGCCACCTTGACAGCTGAGTGCTTCCCTTGGAATAACCTAAGTAATTAAGTTTAATATTTAAGCCAAGCATAAGACCAGATAGAACATATAGCACTTTCTAGAAGCCCAAAAAAGCACAAAGGTGTACATGTGTCCTTTTATGAAGTGTAGAATTGCACACAAAGAAAAGGAAGCAATCCCAGAAAAGCCTCACCTTCATTTACTCTGCTACCAGAACAAATCCATCCCTCCATCTGCAAACATGTATTGAATTCTTGTGTGTCAGACTCCAGGCCTGAGCTAGTTTATGGAGAACACTAACCTTAACAAATGGTCCCTCCTCCTTCTCAGAGTGAAGAGCTATGCATGCAGGAGAAAACATCTTTGGTAAATAATTAATACATGCAAGAAATTACAGTTGGTGTGCCCTCTCTTGGCCCCATCTTGAAAAAGAAGGAGCATATTCTGACTGCAAGACTCCTATCATTCCAACATAAATATTTTATTTATTATTTATATATGCTATACAACTGAAGACTCTTTTAAAGGACTTGAGAAATACATGGTACTGGAATTTTCTGCTTTGCAAATAACCACTTTTTATAGTATTGTATTTTTGTCTCTCTTACAACTGAATTTCTAAGGTTAAGTGGGAAAACATGAATATGGTGTATACAAACCATTAGGCTGCTCTTAAAACAGATCACCAAAGAAATGGCAGTAACTATCTTCTTTAAATGTCAATGGTATTTTAAAATCAGGGCAGGGTAGAGACCTCAATTCTCCATTCTTGTTTTCATCTCGTCATCTCATCACAATGTTAGGACTCCTTCTCTGTTGCTCTCTGCTTACTATGAGGGCAGAATTTTGAATAATGACACAAGGAAAACTAATTCCAGCAGGTGCTTGCTTCACCCTTGCTAATTAATGACCAAGTAAACAAATCTCACAGAACAAGGGGTCTCCTCTTTTATACACCAAAGATTCTTGGACAATTACACCTAAGACTGTATACTATTAGTAGTTCTTGTTTCCCCTCTTTGTTAAATTCAGTGAACTCATGATTATTTATGAAATGTTATTTACTATGCAACTGAAAGGTGTGAATGGCCCTCGAGTTGATTAGGACTATTGTGAAGACAGTCTTCCTTCCACATTTTTAGATTTTTATACACTAAAATCTTGGGGGAGTCACAGGAAACGGGCCTCCTCCTTAGTTAGTCCCTGAGCTTAGTTGCCTCCAGGCTCTGAAGACTCCAGCGTGAAGAAAGTCAAATATGGAGATGTGTTAATATTGCCATCTAGTGGCAATGATGTGAAGCTCACAAACTAGCAGAAAAGCCAACAGAAATAACCAAGTCTAAGAAAGTGAGACGTTTCCTCAGTTGTATACGGGGATGCTGAAGACACTTCTTCCCCATGCAGCTGCAAGAGTTGGTAGGATTTCAGCAAGTGTTGGATGAGAAGGCATCATAGGGGAGCCCTGGAATCCTTACTGGGTGCCTCTCATTACTATATAGGTGCCTTCCTGCAACTTGCAGTCACATTTGGATACTCCCTTTTGTATCTTCCTTCTATCCTCCTATACAGTAAGATTTCAGGTTAATGTTATTGGTTGAATTGTGTCCCCGAGTAAAAATATGTTGTGGTCCTGAGGTCCCAACTCTAAATGGGCTAGTTTGGAAACAGGGTCATTGCAGGCGTGATTGGTTGAGATGCAGTCTTATTGTAGTACGATGGGTCCCTAAGCCAACATGACCACATGACAACTGCCACATGAAAGATAGGGACAGGGGAAAACACCCTGGGATGGAAAGTCTATAATCAGTCTCCAAAGAATGTTGACTGGAGGAGTCTGATGCAATGCTGGTGATGTGCTTAGCCCAGTAAGTGGCATGCTGTGAGCAGTATCTGAGGAGTTCATTCAAGGGTCATTCATGTACGTAGGTGCCCAGGGTGCCAACTATGCCATCTTTAAGACTTCACCTTCACCAGCACAGTAAATAGTAATAAGATCAGTAATCATCATGGTAGTCACAACAGTTTACCCTATTGACTAATAGCAACTTTAATCCTCATATAACTATACAAAATATTTATTACTAAACCCATTTTACAGATGGGAAAACTGACATTAAGAACTTGCCCACAGTTTTACTGCGACTCAGTAGGTAGTCAAGATCTAAAACTGGATTGTCCTAATCTCAGTTCTTTCTGCACTACCATGCTTCTTTCATATCTAGTTAGTTCAGTCACTTGGGATAATAATTCTGTCATCAATTTTTCAGCCTCCAAGGCTCTCCTTTTCCTGAAAGCTGCCTGAATCTAGTGGTATGGGTCCTGTGGCTTCATTTGTATCAGTTTTCCCTTGGTTACCTGCCAACATTTTTGAGTAAGGGAATATTTCCCTCCTTCAGTTTGATCTAGTGTCCTAGAGTTCCCCAATTCCCTTTGAACTGTATTTCTTTATTTTTAAAATTATTTTAATCGTATTTTTTATCAAGGTAGCATGCAGTAAGTGCTTCATAAATATGTATTCAAAGACTGAGTTAGTAAGATCAAGGCCTCCAATGCTTACTGTACAGGCCATCCTAGGGACTAAGTGAGCTAATAATACACCGCCATTGATGTCACTGTATGTCAGGCACTGCTGGCTACATTGCCAGGAACATTTCTTATTTTTCCACTTAGGGGCGACTTTCTAGGGTAAAAAAGAAAAGTGAGGAAGTGCAAAGATAAAATAGCAGAAGGGCCGGGATTCTAATGGAAATCAACAAGGACCTGAGAAGGGAAGAGCCCCTCTCTCCTGGTCATCCCCCAACTCCTCTTGCTGCTACAGGTCTTGCTGTCTTCTCTCCCCGCAAGCTCCTTCCTCCCTGTTCTTCCCTCCTCTTCGCTCCCGTCCACTTCCCCAAAGGGCTCTTTTTCTCAACTAGTCCAGGGGGTCGTGGAGTCCGCCCTACTGGAGCCCTCGCGCATTCCTCTCCCTCCCGCTGCTCAACTGTCCAGCGCGCGCCTGGGTAGGTACCGCCTCCGACCCTGCGGGTGAGCCCCGGCCCCTGCCATGGGAAATGAGGCCAGTTACCCAGCGCAGATGTGCTCGCACTTTGATCGCGATGAAGTCAAAAGCCTGTGCAAGAGGTTTAAGAAGCTGGACTTGGACCATTCGGGCACAGTGACCTTGCAGGAGTTCATGGCCCTTCCCCAGCTACAGCACAACCCGTTGGTGGAGCGAGTAGTCGACATCTTCGACATCGATGGCAATGGAGAAGTGGACTTAAAGGAATTCATCTGGGGCGCCTCCCAGTTCAGTGTCAGGGGAGACGAGCAGCAGAAATTGAGGTTTGCTTTCAGCATCTATGACATGGATAAAGATGGCTTCATCTCCAACGGGGAACTCTTCCAGGTGCTGAAGTTGATGGTGGGGACCAACCTGACAGATTGGAAGTTACAGCAGCTCGTGGACAAAACCATCATCATCCTGGATAGAGATGGTGATGGGAAAATATCCTTCGAGGAATTCAGTGCCGTGGTCAAACACCTGGAGATCCACAAGAAGATGGCCTTAATTATGTGAATTTTTAAGCACCTGCCCACTAACTTCAGCTTTCTTTTCTCTTTCAAGATCAGCTCAAAACAACTAGCAAGTGTCACTCTAACTTAACTGGAAGTATTTCTCTTTGTGAAGCCACATTTTCTCACATGAATCTCATGATCATTAAGTAATTCTCCCAATGATTCAGGCTGACACCCAGGATGGGAGAGAGAAAGATGAAGGCGCGTGGTGAGGAAAGACGAGGAAAGGACTTTCATAAACTTACTTTTCTTTATTTTGATTCAGAGATCAAACTATAAAGAGTCAAGATGAACGTAAAGTTCCAAAATCTGAAAATATACACATCTTTGTCTTGACTTCTCGTGGTTCATCTATGGGAGACAATTGTATAATTCAAGTTTAAGGGTATAGTTTTCTTTTGTGTTCAGGTATCTATTGACAGATTGCTAGCTTTCTGTTATAGCAACAAAGAAAATGTGTTTCTCTTGATCGAGCACCTTTTAATCACCTCTTGCTAAGCAACGAAACCCTTCTTTTCCTTTCGTCGTCATAGCCCAGAGTCTGCATCTAGAAATCCCTGAGCTAGACTGTCTTGAGGGCTAAGAGTACCGTCCGTTACTCCTGTGTCGTTGCTCCAGCTCCTGAAGACAAACCGATCCCAGGGCTCTTGTAAGAAATGCCAGGTCTGGACTAAGTGCCCACCTTAACAATCAGCCTCAGTGACAGTGAGTTTTGGGGTTGGCTGCCCCTGCCCCAATAAGTTCAGTTCAGTTCAATTTAGTTAAAGGGGCTTTCAACCACACAGGGCAGGAAACTTCCTCCCAAATTTCTCTCACCTCCAAATTTCACTCAGCCCACTCAGGGAATGAGAATGAGTCAGTCATTCTTAGTACTCGGGGGAGGAGGGAGACAGTAAAGATTCTGCCTTGCAGTGGACTCTCCCCAGGATGCTGAAATGGTGGTTTCCTGGCACTCAGAAGATGCAGAGCTGGGCAAACACCTCTGCATTAGCTAAGCTTATATTCAAGAACCTGACATGGGGCCTAGAAAGGAAGCTGAGAGCCCTCTCATCCCAGGAAGCATTTTCTCTAAAATAACCTTCAGCCCAGAGTCCCTCACACCCTATTATACCTACACACGAGGAACAAGCTAGAGCTTGTTCCCTCTGGGCAAGAGCCAAGGTGCACATCCATCCCCGGCTCCGCCTTCAGTGACCATGTCATGTCAGTAGCTTGAAAGTGGCCACGGTGGGCATAGTCCTTCTCAGCCAAGAGCAAACACTTCTGATTGTTCCCGTTTGGGGAAATCTGTGTAGTAGAAGTAAGCACTCTGCTGCTGCACCCTGGATGGTCTGAACATTCAGAAATCTCTACTGTCAGTTCTCAGAGGACAAGCTTCTCATCAGAAGAGCTGTGCCAGGAGAGGGCCCATGCCTGCACTTTACACTACTGCTTTCCTCACAGTGGAGTACTCCCCACAGAAGGCGCTCGAGACTCAAAATGCCAGGAGGGTGAAACATCCCCTTATTACTAATACTTAGCCAAGGAATAAAAGTGAGGTGACATCTCATGATAAGAAGATACTGTCCATGGAAATTTATTATCCTTCTACTTTGAAAAAGCTGGTAGTCTTCACCAAAAAAATAAAAAGTAGGAAAAATAAGTTCCCAAGCATGACCATTGTCAGGTGCCCACGTACCCACAGCACCTGGCCGTATGTTTTATTAAGTAGATTTAAGAACCACAAAGAATAAGAATCCCTGTCTGTCTTTTTAATACCTATGCAGCCCTTAAAAAAAAGGTGTTAGTTGTGAGTAGTGTGGGTAACATGCTTCAAAGGTGTAGACACGCTTGAGTTTGAATTCAGTTACAAGTGGATTTTTATCACCGTCACTTCTTGTTGGCTGTGTGAGCATAAGCAAATTACTTGACCTTTCTATGTCATTCTTCCTAATTAAAATGTGACTCTACCATAGGGTTATTTTGAAGATTCAAAAGTATAAAACATGCCAAGTGCCTAGAGCACTATGGGTTCTTAGTCCTTCAGCCTTTTCCACTTCTCTTAGATCAATATGTAAAGGGAAAAGGACTCTTTTTGTTCCTTTTGAATCCTGATTTGATATTTAGCTACATCACTCAGCATTAACTGAGCATTTGTATAGTCCTAATCCAGAAAGTAAACAAAGTCAAGGTCCTCCTCATTTGCAAAGGGCACTATAGATTTCTTGACTGAAGAAAGTTCAGAAGGGAGCGTCTCTAACTCTGGTTTAACCTATTTGACTGTGGGCGCTACTCTGCGTGAGGAAAATGAGGAGAAAAGAGACATTGTTTATATACCATGCAATATACACAATAACACATGAATTTTTTTAAATTATGACCCAGGGTTGAATGCATGTTGAATTCCATGTTCAAATTTAGCAGAGAAGAAGGAAAATACGTCAGCTTGAGGAGTGGCTGGAATTAGCAAGCTTCTTCATATTACTACCTAAGCCTTTGTGGCAATGACCCCAAATTGATACCCTGTTTCTAGTTTCAAAACTGGAAAAATCTGACTATATGGATATTGGGGAAGAAAACTCACACAAGATAGAATGTGTTGGGATTTTTTTCTCTTTGTTAATTGTTGGTTGTCAACAAATGTAGTTCTAAACAACTCCTTGGAGTGATAATACAAATTTAAATTTATTGAACTGCCCCATTTACTGTTACACTTGCTTTATTAATCATCAAAATGACACTGGGGGGGTGTTTCACATCGGTTTTACAGATGATGCTGTAGAGATTTCTTAATCTTCTCCAAGGTCTCCCAGTTGGAGAGTAATAAAGCAAGGACTTGAACTAGGCTTTCTGACCTCCAAATGCTGAGCCTTTTTCCATCTCACTGCATTGTCTTTTATTTTTATGCTTCCTAGATTAACCCACCTAAAATTATTTCTGATAGCTTTATGTGACTCTGTGATTTATTATAAGTATATATTTTGTCTTCATTCCTATTTCTGGCACAGAGCTCCTAAAATCTTATGTTAATGAGGTAGCTTTTAGAAAACAACTAAGGATGGAGCTATTTGCCTGGAGAACCAAACATATGAATTGAAGGCTGGAATTCTCAGTCCCATTCTCAACTCCCCCATACCTCAGGTATGGAGTTCCCCCATGCCCTGAAATTTGGAGTAATCAGCAAAGGCCAGTGATTTAATCAATCATGCCTATGTAATGAAGCCTCAGTAAAAACCTGAAAGGCCTGGGTTTTGAGTCTGGTGAACACATGGAAAGGCTGGAAGAAAGGTGTCCCTGGATAGAGCCCTTTCCCACACCTTGCCTTGTGCATCTCTTGCCTTTGGCTGTTGCTGACTAATAAACCAGTAATCTAGTAAGTGAAGTGTTTTCCTCAATTATTGGAACCCAAGGAAGAAGTAGTGGGAACATCGGATTTGTAGCCTTTTTGGTTCAAAGTACAGATAACAGCCTGGGCTTAGTCTGACAGGGGGGGAATGGGAGTGTTTTTGTACCTCTGGGGAGGTAGTATCAGAATGAAGTTGAATTCCAGCACACCCAACTGGTGTCCCAAACATTCTTCGTGGTGTGGGGAATCCCACACACACTCAATGAAAATTGGGGTCCAAGAATCCCAAAGTTAATTACCCTATTAATGTAATTACATCAAGTCTCAGTTTTCACAAAAGAGGTGAATTGCTTATTAGAAGCAAGCAGTCCTTCTCTCCTTGTTTCTGTCATTTGCAAAAACAAAAACAAATAGCATTAGCAAGGCATTAAATCATCTTCCGCCTTCATTTCATCTTGAGAAACAGGGGACAATATTTAGACTAAACTGATAGCAGCAGCCAATATGCTTTGAGGCAATAGAGATCAGTAGCAATATGTTGTTATGAATCCGATATTAATGGATTATGTCTGTTCTCTACCATATGTTGCAATCCCCAAACCACTAGACAGTTTTTGGTGTGTTTTTTTAAAACATAAGAAAAAAGATGGTCTCAGCAGAGTTGGGTTTATAACTCTATCAATCACATGTTAGACGTATTCTCAAGAAAAACCTAGGGCTTTTTGTTTTTATTATTACAAAGTTTATTCTTTATTTTTACTATTGGTTCTTTCAGAGTATAGAGTGGGTCTTTAGGCTGGTGGTTGTGCATTATCTGTTTTGCATGCCTTGAGAAGGGAGAGGTGGTATATGCTTTAAGATGGGGCACATGGTGGTAGAGGCACTCAGCCACTAAATGAAAAATCAGAAGTGGATTTTTCCAGTCCAGTCATACTGACTCCATGCTAGAGCTACCCTAGTGTCTGGTGACTGGGTATGTCACCACAAATCACGTAGCAGCAACTTATAAAGGCATTAGCTGATTTATAATGAAAAATCACAAATTCGAAGGGATCCTAAAAGCTCAGTAGCTAAATCTGACCCACAAATGTTCAATTTTGTAGTTGTTGTTAATTTTACATGGTATTTGTTCTCACAATGATTTTTTTTTTATTTGCCACTATTTAAAAATACGAATTCTAAATAAAAATTAAAATTAGAGTGAAGGAATACAGTCCGTACCCTAATATTGGGGGCCTTTTATCTTTTTATTTGGATAAGGTGCCTCTCAGCCATGAGGCTGACATTAAGTCTCAATGAAGAGAAAGTAGTACATTCCACTCTAGCAGAAAAGCTCACGATAGACTACATGTTCATTATTTTTTAAAAATTTAGCAACTGGTTATAAAATATTTATGCCAACAACGGATGCTTTCTAACAACTGAAACAATAGCATAGTTTACAATACTCAAAACAGGTACAATGATAAAATTTGAAACTTCTATATAATAAAATCTAACAAAACAAAGCTAGCAGGAAAACTTAAAATGGAGAAACATTTGTAACAAATGTGATTTTCTTTTTTTTTTTTTTTTTTTAAAGATTTATTTTATTTATACATACAAGCTGGGGTACAGGCCAGAGGCGTGGGGCGGCGAGAGGGTTCACCAGAGACAGAGCGGGTAGCAGAACAGGCAGATCAGAACTACACTGCTGAGGGGAGCAGCGGGCGAGGCAGGAGAGGTCTGCCGCACCATGTGGGATTCTCCCCGGCCGGGTGTCGAACTCGCGTCACCGCTGCCGACAGCTCCACAGCGCAGCGCTCAACCGCTGCGCCACCGGGGAGGCCCACAAATGTGATTTTCAGTAAGAAGCCTCACTATATCTGAAATACATAATTGGGCATCTTGATTCATGGAGAAGTATCAAAAATAATAGACTTCACCAATTGAGTAAGTACAAATCATATTAAGCAAAGGAAAATAATTAATCATAAGACAGAGTTGTAGAAGGTATGAGCGTCCTGTGCTTTCGGGGCACCTTTGACAGCATTGGGGTGGTTTCCATTCTTTGAGAAGGTCATTTCACACATCATGAGACATCAAAACAGTTACATCCTCTAGCCCAGTAATCCCACCCACTGCAATAGATATCCAAGACAGAATCTAAAATGATTTTTTGAAATACAGTGTACAAAAGAATTTGCTATAGCAGTAATATTTATCATATACATAATCAATAATAACAAAAATTAAACACCTGATATTTCAGCAATTGTGATAAAACAACAGGTGATAATATAAACCATTAAAATTCATAACTGAAATGACTGAATAGACATAAAACTTTAGAAAATGATATTAAGATATTTTTTAAATGTCATTGTTATAGCTTATGTTTACATCTTCGGAAAATAAATATGCATACAGTCAGAGTTCAGAAAAGGAAATGGAGATTTTTTTTATAGTAGAAGCATTATGTGTAATTGTCTCAAAATTAATTTTTAGAGATTTTTTTCTGAGTTTTTTAAATAATAGAGATTTTGGAAAGTCTGCAGAATGGAGTGAATATAGCAAATTAAACACCAGTTCCAAGGCTAAAAGATGGTTGCCCAAGCCTAGAAGGGATGAGAGCTCAGGAAGCCCCTGGAATAGGGAATGGCTGTCTCCTTAGCAGCTTGGACAGTGCCACGGTGATGAACCACTAAACAAATTCCAGGTTAGAGTAGACAGAGGTGTCCCAATTCCCAGGATCTGGGAAGTGATGTGAAGTTTCCAGAGGCAGCTGTTGTCAGTCTACATCTTTTTGCTTATCCAAATGTTTAAATGCTGTTAACTTTGCTTACTCAGTGTCTCCCTGGATTTTGCAAATCATCTCCTCTTTTGTTTCTTTTATTAAATGTGATCTTTCGACTGCCTTCATTGATGAGAAAGTTCCAGATTCTCTGAGTGAACATCTTCCTCTTCATCATTGCTGTTAGATTTTCCTTTCAGAAATTCTTTTTTTTTTTAAAGATTTATTTATTCATGCATACAAGCTGGGGTACAGGCCAGAGGCATGGGCAGTGAGAGGGTTCACCAGACAGAGTGGGGAGCAGAACAGGCAGATGGATGGAAATACACTGCTGAAGGGAGCAGCGGGTGAGGCAGGAGAGGTCTGCCGCGCCATGTGGGAATCTCCCTGGTCGGGCATCGAACTCACACTGTGCTTAACCCGCTGCTCCACCAGAGAGGCCTCCTTTTAGATATTTTTAAAGCTTGCACTGCACAACCTTACCCATCTCTCCAGCCAGGCTCTCGCTCCCCAAAACTCTGTCCTTGGTACCTCCAGAGCCCACACTTCTTTCAGGGACCCATCTTCTAACCTCTACTCACAAAGGGCCAAACATTTTATTTTGCCCAAATTTTATGGAAACTACAGCTCTTCTGGGAAAAATAGTAGAGTGGAAAAAAGAAGAAGTCAGTTCTTCAAAATTAGAAACAACATTTTCATCCTCCTCTTTCTGCTTCCAAGTATCTAGGAGTTATCAATATTTCAGAAGCTCTGTAGCCTTTTTTGCCCCTTTACTTCTCACGAAACTCATTATTGCTCCAACTCCCTTATTAAAGAAAAAGTGAATTATTTTGGACTGTGGAATTTGACTTTATAGGCATTAGAGAGGAAATCATACAAATTTTAATGCAGGGCCTCCCTGGTGGCACAGCGGTTAAGCGCTGCGCTGTGGCACTGTCAGCAGCAGCGACAGGAGTTCGACACCCAGCTGGGGAGATTCCCACATGGTGTGGCAGACCTCTCCTGCCTCGCCCGCTGCTCCCCTCAGCAGTGTGTTTCTGTCGATCTGCCTGTTCTGCTCCCCACTTTGTCTCTGGCGAACCCTCTCGCTGCCCCCCGCCTCTGGCCTGTACCCCAGCTTGTATGCATAAATAAATAAATCTTAAAAAAAAACAAATTTTAATGAGTAGATCATTAAAAAATAAATAAATAAACTCAATTTCCTTGGTTCTTATTTTGTTCTGGGCAAAAGTACTTAATAGGTATTAGGAACCTTGAGAGCAAATATAACTAAGTTCTTTTTCAGATATGCACTTCATCTAATAAGTCTTTACATAATAAGTTGTATAAATTATGCATTTATTCGAAGAAAATAAATTTAGGGCCTCCCCGGTGGCGCAGCGGTTAAGCTCTGCGCTGTGGAGCTGTTGGCAGCGGTGACGCGAGTTCGACGCCCGGCCGGGGAGAATCCCACATGGTGCGGCAGACCTCTCCTGCCTTGCCCGCTGCTCCCCTCAGCAGTGTATTTCTGATCTGCCTGTTCTGCTCCCCGCTCTGTCTCTGGTGAACCCTCTCGCCGCCCCACGCCTCTGGCCTATACCCCAGCTTGTATGTATAAATAAAAAAAAAAAAAAAAAAAAAAAACAGAAAATAAATTTATTGTACAAAATAGCATAACTGTTCAATTCCTGTTCAGTACTCTTTACCAAGCTTCTGGAGACACACAAAGAAAGGCAAAGCCATACTCTGTCAGTAAAACCTTCCTAGAACAGGCTCTACCCATTCATTTCAGTGTTCTCATAAGAAATAAAGTCCATCTAAAATGAAGTTTTAGTCACACCTCACAGCTGGAGGAGTTTAATCTTTTAAGCAGTCTGAGAAAGATTCTTTGGTTGCAAGCAATAGATTCAGTAAGAAGGGTATTATCAAAAGAATAGTATGTTCCATGTTTTGAAGCAAGAAGGAGTTTAATTGTGTCTTCAGGAAACACGGGTCTCCAAGACTGTTGGTAGCAGGAATGAGGGCGCTATGTCATGGGTACAGTGGTGTTGGATATGACTCAGCTCCAGTCACGTTCAATGGCAAAAGACTTTGCTTCACATGCAAACTGACTGATCTTCCTCCGACCAATGCTAAATGTCAAGTTGAGCAAGTTTCACTTTATTATAAGAAAATTTTTTCACTGGGTTATGTGGGGCAGATCACACATCCAACTGCTACTCACATGAAACAGTGTGGTCCCCAAGGGGGAACAGCTGAATTACAACTGCAGCTGCACCTCTTATCACTCGGACTCAGGCACGATTTAAATATTTTCATTGGTGCTCATAGGCAGATTATAGAGGATTTCCAATTCAGATGGTGAGTTTTGAATAAAAAATTATACAAGTCATTAAGAGACAGCATTCTGATTGAAAGTGATACTTTCCATGCTGTTCACTGGAAAGGCAGAGTGGGCTTTGGCATCAGACAACCCTGAATCCACAGCCTGACTCCCCCCTTTATTTGCTTGTATGGTCTTGGGTAAGGTAATTAATCCCAGTAGAGGTGGGGTGAATGAAAGAAAGGAAGACCCCTTCAGGAAGAAGAGAGGATCGTATCAGTCATATGAGGCACTGAAGAGCCAAATTGCTTGGGTTTGAATCCAGCTCTACCCTTTATTAGTTACATGACCTTGAATAAATCATTTAACAGCTATGTTCCAATGTTTCCTCACCTAAAAGATGGAAATAGTAAGTTACCTACCTCATAAGTCATCAGGAATGGTAAACAAGTCACTACATTGATAGTGTTCAGAACTAGCCCCTCCATATAGTTAGTGCTAAAAAATTACTGATGATGATGACCCAAAACCTCCAGCAGTGGGGGTGCCACTCAGGCTCCTTAGCACTGCCATCTGGGGTTTTCTGAATGTGGCTATGTTTCTCCCTCGCTGCACACACCTCCTTCACCCAAACCCTAAGCCACAGCAGTGTTTCACCCTTTGCTCCATCACTGTGCCAAAAAGTCATGTCTCTCTTTCTTTGTTTATGCTTGCCCTCAACTTAGGGTGCTGACTTTCCCCACTCAAGGTTCCCCCATTTCACCTCTTGTTTTAAATCTTATCTCATGAGCCATCTTCTCCCCAAAACCCAGGAGATATGAGGACCACTATATTGGGTATAAAATGTTTGCTTCCTCCCTAGACTCGAGCTGTTAAGGCAGGCACATGACCCCCTCCCATCCATCCCGTGGTACTTCTGCGAGTACCTGATGCGTAGTAGGCACTCAGTCTATCAAATGTTTTTCTTGGCACAGTAATGACTCTTGTCATCAATGTGACTGGATAATGCCTGTGTCATCAGTGACTGAATAATACCTGTTCCACAGAGAGCATGTCAGGGTTTCTGCAGAGAACGTATATAAATCATTTGGCCAAACGCCTCCCTCATGTAATTAATTGTAAGTGCTGGTGCTTTTTACTGTTGCTGATTTGTTGTCTAGCAGAAAGAGCCCAGACTTTGGAGCTAAACAAATACCAACTTAGAGTCCAGCTTTGTCACTTATAAGCTGCTGGGACTTCAGTTTCCTTAACTATAAAATAGGGTTATAATATCCAGCTCAATGCAAAAAAAAATAAACAATCAAAACCCCTGGAAAAGTAAGCACTAAAAAATATCAGGTCCCTTCTCTTTCTCCTCTGAGGCTCTCTAGTTCTGTGACCAGGCTTAATGTCCTTCACTCTCCTGTCCCAGGATCCTCCTCTATACAATGAGGGCATTGACTAGATGATCTCCATTGTTCTCGCCTGATCTGAATTTCAGACTTCTTGAACTCATCATCTTTTCCCTTTAAACCTTTTCAGGTTATGTCCCTGAGAGAGGGTTTTTCCTTAATAACTATGTAATGCTTTCATATATTGCTAATATATTGGGTTTGCTTTGTTTATTTGTTTTTTTCACTGTAAAAGCATTTTCTTAATACAATTACCTTAGAAGGAGGAAGAAAGATTATCTCTCAATCTCTCTCTAAAAGATTGTAGGGAGGTCCAGGGACCATTTGTACAATAGGACAATGGGGTGACACTCCAGGACTTCCCTCTGCAGCAGCCCTTGCTCCTGGCTGGTTCCTTTCACAGTGTGGTCTCGTGAAGTCTTCAGAGCACACAGGGAGGGATCGTGTCCAGCTTTCCGCTAGTCTAGGAAAAAGAACCTGCATCTGAGAGTGAACAGGAACAGGTGTGGGGCCAGGTAGAGTGCCCCATTCACAGCCTTTCCTTTCCGGTTCTCCCACAGACTTTGCAAATGGGCATCAAGCACTTCTCTGGACTCTTTGTGATGCTATGCATCGGGTTTGGTCTGTCCATCCTGACGACCATTGGTGAGCACATAGTGTACAGGCTGCTGCTGCCACGAATCAAGAACAAGTCCCGGCTGCAATACTGGCTCCACACCAGCCAGGTGAGTGCACGGCCAGCCTGCTCCAGCGTTCGTCCAGGAGGCCCAGGAAGGGGAAGATGCCCAGTGCCGGGTCAGACTGACAAAGGGCAAGTTACCCAGAGAAGTGGGTGGTGTAGACAGATGCTCTCAGTGTAGATGATGGAGTTCCCTCTAGCCCAGGAATTCACTTTCCCCTTAAACTAACCCATAATGTGTCTTCCTTTTATAGAACCCTTCCATGTTGCTCACAATGAAAGCAGTAGAATTGTTTTCAACCTGATTTCAATTAATATGACAATCTGAAGAGGTGGTATGAAAGATGTGTTTCCTACCAATTCTTTTCTTGCCAAAATTAAAATCAATTAAATGGAACTTGAAGTCTCTGTTCCATCTTAGATGAACCCACTGGCCCCTGTTCCCTCTGCTTTTTCACTGGTCCGGAGGTTTGAAGTCTGCCAGCATCAACACCAAGCCTGCTGGGGTCAAAGTTCCTCTTCATGTGATTCATACACCAACAGGCTCACTCGCAGGAAGCACTGAAACTGTCAGGCAGACGGACTCTCCAGGCTCACACATTTATACATCCCTCCTGGAAGCAAATTGGCGTGCAGCACCAAAATATACTCAGAAGGCTTTTTAATGATGAAGGGGCTCTAGCAGGGGCAACAGTTTCACCTAAGCCAGGGAGAGGTGGGGGGAGGAGCCATCTGAGGCCAGGATGGATTCCCACACCCTCCTTGCAGCCAGGCTGCCAGTCCTGCTGCTTCTGCCCCATCTATCTCTCCTCGGTGCTCTCTGTTGATAACAGGATTTTGTTCATTTTTCTAGCTAGGTTACGATCACTGCTTTAGTTATACTTGAGCCCTGTTCCTCCTGTTTCATCCTAGAAAGTATTTGGTCTCCTAAGGAGAAGGCTGCAGACAACTTCTCCGTTGTGTGTTAACAGACAATCTTCTCCATTGTGTGTTAACTGGATTAGTGTAATTCTCAGTCCTTCTTTTTCCCTTCTTTGTTTTGGCTTCTAAGAAATTCACACTGAAGTTTTTGACTGCCTTTAGCAAACGAGGCCCTTTGCCACAATTAGCTGTGATCTCTTCTTTGTGTCTATGCCTTTTCACAGCCCAGAGCGTTTATAAGCATCCTCTCAAATTACTTTCTTTCCTCCAGGCAGAATAATAATGTATAATCAGAATTCTTGTTCTCTTGAGATTTGGGACTGAATGTTGATCTACTTTCAGGCATCCCTGGAAATTTGTTTAAAGACCCCAGGTTTCTTGCGACAAGATACACTGTTAAATCTCCAGCAGTACCTTCCCTCACTGTGTGTCACTAATGATCTCTCCGTGTGAATCTGTTCTTCCCACCAGAGATTACACAGAGCACTAAACACATCATATGTAGAAGAAAAGCAGCAGTGTTTCAAGACTAAACGTGTGGAAAAGAGGTAAGAACAGACCAGCGTCAAGCCTCTTTATATTTGCCAAAATCAAGTTTAGCCATGTAACTGGGATTCCATGCTCAAAAGGGGAATTATGAGTAAATAATTCAGATCAAGTCAGGACTAAGTTGTTGACAAACAAAATCTGTATAAATTTATGTGTTTTCAAATAGAAGTAGATCAGACAGAATAAAAAACATGCATGTCTCTGTCTGAACCCCAAAATGCAGTATTGACAATACATGTTGTGGTCCAAAGTGTGGCTATGGGCTCTGGAGTCACACATCTCAGTCCCAACCCTGTCTCTGACACAATAAGTGCCTTTGGACTGAACGCTCTGCCTCAGTTTACTCATTTGTGAAAATGAAGTTAAAGGAGTTGCTGTAAGGATTAAATGAGATAACAGGTATATAAAGTCCTGAAAAACAAAGCAAATACCTAGTAAATATTTTAGCCAATATTAGCCACAGCCTGTAAGACTTAATTCAGTAGCACCACAGGCAGTGACTTCCCTGTGATATCTCCTCGTGAGCATGTTCCCACTCCCCACTCCTCTCCAGCGTGCCTACGGATGGTGAAATATGCAACAGATGTGTTCAGCTTAATCCTTTCCTGGCACTCTTACTATAAACCCCCCAGAAGA
Organism: Scalopus aquaticus; assembly: GCA_004024925.1. NCBI lineage: Eukaryota > Metazoa > Chordata > Mammalia > Eulipotyphla > Talpidae > Scalopus > Scalopus aquaticus. The sequence goes on along the minus strand of PVIJ01000609.1, from coordinate 160,412 downwards.
AAGTATCTCATTAAACATTAAATGCATAGATGACATTTGAAAATTGAAACTTCTACCTTCCCCACCTCTAGTCTAGGGATGACAATTGTCTCATTCATGAAGGGAAAGATGTCAGAAGCATTTGGGTCAAGTTCCTGGCTGGCCTCTGTCCCAAGCTGCCTGCCCAAGGTGGCCCTCCTGGGTCTTCATGTGTCCTCCATCAGGGAATCACCCCACACAACTCTGTCACCTACGGCAGAGCCTCAGCTCAAAGTCTGGTTTTCTGGTTCTGTTTACATGTGTGCTCCCATTCAAAATAGAGGGAAAGGGAAAGTGGGGTAACGTGAATCATTCTCTATGCTGATGCCTCCTCTGGGATTTCTCCCATCTCCCCCTCTTCAGTTTGCATCTAACTGTCACAACTGTTCCCATGATATCTTTCTTTTTCATTAATTGAGGTATTAAAGCCTCTTTCCAGTCACCGAACAACCACTCTCTCCCTCTCTGTGGCGCTCTGTGTCACATTGCTGACCTGTTAGCGACAGGCGGTAGAGGAATCAGGTCACAGATGTTCTATGTCATCTTATGTCTATTATGTTCTATAATTATTTTTAACATAAGGAACCCAAGAAGGAACACAAGAAGACGTGGCAGCAAAGGCACCATCTCATAATGATGATGTGTTAGTTTTCCAGCTGTTACAACAGTAGCAGGAAACCTAGTGATTGTGTCTTCAGCTGTGATTCCTGTTCACCTCTCTAATCTGGACTAAGAGCCCAATGTGTCTTTCATGCCCCTCAGTTTTCTTGGCAGAGTCCCTGGAACCCCCTATTTTGAGTAGAAGCTAACAGAACATGCCCTCCTGGCTTATCTGGGACCCGCGTTTCCTGTGCCACCTCCCTATTAACCATCCCCCACCTGTAACCTTTCAAACGCAGTGAGTGTGTGAGGTCTCACGGCTCTTAGGACCCTTCTGGGGGAGGAGTGAGCCTCAGTGTCACAGGATTGCTCTGTGGAGCTTCTTTTGCCCATCTTTAGTGTTCATTGCAGACAGCTCACAGGTCATGTGACACTCTACCCCAAGAAAGGAAACTATAAAGGCCAACACAACAACAGGCTCATTCTTCCGCTCAGACATAAAGCCAGACACCAAGCCTGGTGTTCAGCATTGGTCATCTCACATTCCCAGGTGGCCCATAGTCACATGTCAACTCTCAGAGCGCTTGTGGTGCTACTGACCTGATTATGTCATAGAAACCAGCTTTTGCTTATTCTCCTACATGTACAAAGGCACATGTACATAGCTCTGGAAAAGACCAGACTAGCTGTCTCTACTTATCCAATCTGTAGCTGTACAGACAGTTCAGGAAGACATTAAATCATTCAAGTTAGATCTGGCAGCTTGAAAACTCTCCCTCTTCTTTTTTGTTTTTCTTTTTTTGTGAATTTATTTATTTTTGTGTAGAAGAACTGGGGTGTAGGCTAGAGGTATGGGGGGGTGAGAGGATTCACCAGATAGAGTGGGGAGCAGAACTGGTGGATTTACTGAAGTACACTGCTGAGGGGAGCAGCGGGTGAGACAGGAGAGGTCTGCTGCACCATAGTGAATTAGCTCCTTGGCCCAGGGATTGAACTCGGGCCTTAGTGGTGATAAAGCAGGGGGCCCCTCCCTCTTCTTTTGGGAAAATATCTCTGCCAATGCCCTTGTCTGCTACAACTTGTCATCTCTCCTGTGTTTTCCATGTTGATTGAAAGATGGAAAGAACAAATGAATGAATTACTGACATAAGTTTAAAACAAGGTTTTTTTTTTTGGGGGGGGGGTTACTTTATTTATTTATTTTTAATTTTTATTGTTATTTATGTCTTTTACATTTTGTATTCCCCTTGGGTAGCCCACCACCAATTCACCCGTGATCCATCTCCATGGTCCCTTGTAACAAGGTTTGGAGGAATTTTGGGGCCATGGTATAAAAGCAGATCTTGCTTTTTTTTTTTTTTAATTTAAAGCAGAGGAAATTGGGCCTCCCTGGTAGAACAGGGGTTAAAGTCTCAGCACTATCAAGCTATTGGCAGCCACTGCAGAATGAGTTTGATCTCCCAGACAGGGAGCTAACCCACATGGCGCAGCAGACCTCTCCTGTCTCTCCCACTGCTCCCAGCAGCAGTTTATTTTAGTAGATCCATCTGTTCTGCTCCCCACTCTGTCTCTGGTGAACACTCTCACCCGCCAACACCCCAGTTCTTGTATGCATAAGTAAATAAAAATAAGTCTTTAAAAAAAAATAAAGCAGAGTAAATTGTAAATGTTGCAAGAGACTCTTTACATACACTTGACCCTTGAACAACGCGGGTCCTAAGCAGACAACCTCAACTTACAGTATCAAAAAATACAGGACAGCACTGTAAGGACAGGGCTTCTCCTCTGGATTTTCTTTATAACACCTGCATTTTTCTAACATTGTAAAAATACAATATATATAATACATATGACAGCAAATATGTGTTAATTGACCATTTATGTTATCACAGGGCTTCTAGTCAAACTTAACTACTAATAGTTAAGTTTTAGAGGAGTTAAAATTCCTACATGGGTTTTTGACTACACAGGGAGTTGGCACCCTTAACCCCTGAGTAGTTCAGGATCAACTGTATAGTCCTTGGTTTATTCAGCTTGCGATTTCAAGTAAGTTTTGTCTATCCTTCATCCAACTGGGCTTCTAATATACTAACACACCACGAATTTCTTGAAATCATTCTAAAGCAATAGGAAATATATGAAGGAGAACTGAAATGGAACCAGAAGGCTAGAAGGAAAACTGCAACTGTACCTCTAACCTAGGGGTAAAACCAGTGGAGCTATAAGTGGATTCATTATTGATCCTCTACCCAGCCTGGGAATCATGAAAGCAGAGCTCTGGTGCCCCCTGCCCATTTATATGAGGCATGAACTATGACAAATGTTAAAGAACAGCAGGGTGGTTTGGAATGTGTTTGGGTGTTTGATGGCTTAGGGGATGTATTGGTTTGCCAGGTGAGAAATTATCCCAGTGTTTAATGTCCTAAACAACAGTGACTTGCTTAGGAATCTGTGGTCAGCTGCTCAGTTTACTAACCTGAGCCCAACCTGGCCCATCTCAGCTGGGCTTGTTCTCAGGCCCACAGGCAGCTTATAGGGAGGAGGAGGAGTGTGGCTAAGGGCTGGCTGGTCCATGATGACCTCGGCTGGGTCAACCGGGAAGACTGGGGACTCTCCACACTCGTCACACTGGTTTGGACTTGTTCAGATTGTAGCAGCAGAATACTAAGAGAGAAAATAGAACTGAATGAAGCTTCATAGATGTTTAGGGTTGGAGCTGTCACTTCGGCCATGTTCTGTTGAAACAAAACAAGTGAGGAGACCAGACCAGATCCAATGGGGAAGGAAAACAGAATTTCCACTGGCACCCCCTTAATGGGGTTGACCGGCAGAGTCACATATTATAGAGGGGCATGGATGAAAAGAGGGGCAAAAAATTGACCTGTTTTGCAATCTACCTCAGGGCAAACAAGATAAAATCATTTTGTTTCATCCATGTAACTGAGTCAAGCCTTGAAAAAGAGTCCAGGAATAAAGGTTTTATTCAGTGCTATGGTTGCTAACAAAAACATGAGGTTTTAATAGGGTATTTCTATTTTATTTTGCCCCATGGTAGATTGCAGAAGTGTTTATAATCCTCCTCCTCCTTCTCCTTTATAAGGTGAGAAGAAATCAGCAATTATGCTGTTTAGGGCTCTAATCTGTTCTTGTAGAAAGGAACTCTTCTCATTGCATCTGTCCAAGTGTGTTTCCGATACAAGACTTCCCGCTGCCTTGCCAGTGCAGCAGTAAATCCACAGTGGTGGGAGGTGTCTGGACGCAAGCCTGAACGAGGCTTGTGGACCTATTTCTATTTGACTTTCATTATCCCAGTAAGAACTTGAGACTTTCTTGGGGTTTTTTAAGTTTCAGACTTTAGTAGTCATTCTCAACCCACATAAAGTCTTCCCTATAAAGGGAAGCTTTTTGCTGAAACCTGCAGCTTGTGTGCCTTTATTCGCCTCAAACTCAAGTAGTAAACATTAGGGCAGTCCTGGGGGACTGAGGAGGAGCCAGGTTATAATATCTGTCAGCAGGCTCGTGCTTGGAGCCTGACAGCTGAATAAGCAGGTTCTCGCTTGTACTAAAGCACCATCTTTATAGCCATAGAATGTTTCAAGGCAGCGCTGTTTTCCAAGCCTCACCTGCGGAAGGGAATAAAACAGCAACTAAGGTGCTTCATGAAAGAATGTGCTGGCTCCTGGTTTACCCCAGCCCTCCAGACAAATGCCCATTCTGGTTTCAGGGCAGTGTAAGCCTTGATAAGACCTTGAGCTCTGGGGGCAAAGTGTGTCTCGGCTCCTTTGTCCCTGTGCCACTGCAGCAGGAGTCTCTCTGTGGCTTTGCTGCTTCACCTCTAGATGCATCCCCAGCTCCATGTTAGTCACACAGGAAATGACTAACAGATGGACAACAGCCCTTGGAGAGCTGCAGAGGAGAAGGTAAATCTAAAGCGCCTCTTTGTTCCCAGGTCCAATGCGGGACCCTGTCAGCTCACCGTGTGGAATACTTCCAACCTGAGTCACGACAGCCAGCGCAAATACACCTTCAGCGATGAGGTAGGACAGAACCCGCCGGGCATCCGGACGCACCAGGACATCCCTCTCCCTCCCAGAAGAGAGCTCCCTGCTTCGCTGACCACCAATGGGAAAGCGGACCTCCTCAGCGGAGCTCGGAACTCAGTGATGCAGGAGCTCTCGGAGCTGGAGAAGCAGATCCAGGTGATCCGGCAGCAGCTGCAGCTGGCCGTGAGCAGGAAGACAGAGCTGGAGGAGTATCAAAGGACAAGTCGGACTTGTGAGTCCTAGGTGATCCTGCTGCTCCCGTTCCCAGTTCCCAGTCCTCCTCTGAGCCCTTGAGACACTTTCTAACCCTCTTTTGTAACCACAGATCAAGGTGTGGGGAAGTTGAGATCCAGGTTTTCTTGCAGGTCAAGTCTGTGCTCCCTCGCCTGAAAAAGCAGCAGCAGCTTTTCCCAAGCTCACTCCCTAGGTCTCCAGGGCAGGGTCTTCCCAGCAGCGGTCTTTGGGGTAAGTCCCCTGTAAAGTCTGTGAATAACCAAACAAGCCCAGCGCCCGTTCACCTTTCTACCAGGTGCCACAGTAATATTTCTGGTTTTTAGCCCTTTCTCTGCACTAGCAACAAGAAGAGAGAAAATTGTTACTCATCCCTGTGTCTTACTGGGTTGTTGGTTTTCATCTTAGCATAGAACAGGATTATCCATGGTGGTAGCTTTTGATACAACTCTCCGACTTCCTTTCCTACATTCTGAGTGTGGAGCAGAGTAAGAGCTAGGGCATTGTAGGACAGGGAGGTGCGTAAATAAAAAGTGAACTGAGCTCACTCGTATCACAGCAGGCCAAGGACTGATGGGATCAGGCTAGAGCCGTGTTTTTGAGAAGATCCTGTGTCCTCCACCCCATCCTGGCTACCATTTGTAGAAACTTGTTTACACGTCACCGTGAAAGGGGACAGGGATGTGGCGAGCAGAAAACAGGACAGGCTGAGCGACATTCAAAATGTACACCCTGCTTTTGGAACTAAAGCTCTGGGCCAGGAAAGCAGTTTGGCAAGAGTAGGACTATCCTGCTATTCTAACTAAGCATCTCCATTATCGTGTGTGCCTTTTACAGAAGACAAAGAGAGAAAAGCACGGATGTGGCCTTTAGGATGAAACTGAAATAGCCCTGCTTGTTGCCTATAAGGATATGTGAGCTGCACTGCAAGCTAAGGAATAATACTCTAACCGCGTTCGAGGCCATTTTCAGATCGGCAGTTCCCTCTCTTAGCTGTAAGAATCCCAAAGGTGAACCTCAAGCCTGCGGGCAGCCTAAGCTTCAGCATTCAGGATCGTGCCGTTCCTTCATGTCTGTTGCGATAACTACCAAGTCAGCCCCCAGCCTTACACCCACCCATCTCTGAAGAACTGTGAGCGCTTTCAGTCCTGCCAGTTCTCCCGTTCCCATCTAGTGCCCCCAAGAGATTGATAGAAGGAACTTGACTTCCCTTCTGCCTGGGCACCCTCCCACTGTGGGCAACTGCTTGGACATGCAGAAGGGAGAGGACTGTGGAGACTATAGAACTTCAGTTTCCAATGTTAGTGTAGATAGGAATCATCTAGGAACTCATTAGATTGCTTGGAACCTTCCCCAGAGATTGGGAGCTGCCTGAGGTGAGCTCAAAAACTTCCTGTCATCCAGCACCCCCAGGTGACTGACACAGGTGATCCCCAAAGTACTCTCATCTAGAAGTCTGGCTGCCCCAGGCATGGAGACAAGAGCATTTTGGGGAATTTTTTTGAACTTCTGCACATACCTGCTGCTTCACCTTCCACTCCTCCCATCTGACCCTGGGGCATTAGACCATTTAGCATTAGACTTCCTGGCTTTTCAATTCCGTGCTTGGGCTTCTGGGTCCTCCCGGCCCCATCCCAGCCTCTATGCCTACAATGATTACTCAGACCTGCACCAGCCCCTGCGCCCTGAAACAGATGCAGACCTTTGCAAAGCCTCCTCAGTCACAAACTCTCTTCTGCTTCTGGATGCCAGCCTGCATTTCCACCAGAGCTACCTAGTTCCCCCAGGGAAATATAACACCCTAAGCTGTAATTAGATAACACTTCAGCAATTAGTGAATTTTCTAAGAAAACCTGGGAGTGGATGTAGGCACAGAGATTGGTGAGGGAGGTGAAAGGATTGGAAAGTTAAGACTCCATCAACCTCACAGATGAAACAGCTCAACAATGAGGGAACAGGAAAAGCCTGGAAAGAGAAAGGACTTTTCTGCCTTGAGATACCTTCTCCTCACGTGTTCTCACCCCCAGGCCCAGAAGTAGGTTTGCAGCTACCTTTGGAAGACTCTGCCCCTTAGCCATCTCCACCCATCTGCCGAGCTCAGGATGCTGTAGAGACTCTGCCATCATGCTCTGCACACCCCTGGGCCTCTGCACAGCCCGGAAGGCTGATGTACAGGTGTACCTCAATTCACATAACACCACGCTCCTAATGTTGTACATGGATATTTTTATAATTCAGCTCACATTCAGACTGTACTTGAGAAGCTGGCTACTTAAAGGAACCCAGAGGTGAATTCTTTTGTAAAGTAAAGAATCCTTTTGTAATGCAATCGATTACCCCTTAATGTATCTGTTTTGTAAGTTTGGATTTTTTGTATATCGGGTTTCCCTTAAGCTTCTCTACCAAGGTGTTCTGAGCAGTGGTGGTAACACACCAGACGGCCCTGTCTATCCACTAAGTAGATGTCCAGTGCATGGCTCCTCCAGTATTTTCTAAGGAATGGCTTGGTCAAAACTGTGGCCAGGAGGCAACAAGAAACCGCAGGGGTTGAAAGCAGACTTACTACCCTCGACACTGCTTAGTATGTCTCCATGTTCTGGATAAAAAAGAACAAACCATAATCGCTTGTGATGAATTGAAACAGTCTTCATGTTAAATAGCAACGGTTATTTTTCTCAGTAGTGATTGAACAGTGTTTTGCAATTTGTGAAACAGTGTGTTGTGTTTCGTACAAAGAATTCATGATGTGGTGGGTCCTTGGAAAACCCTCCTTTGTGTTCTCCACCGCTGTTCTCTCAACTCTCCTCAGGCTCAAAGAAACAAAGATCAGCAATCTTCAGGTGGAGGATGGTGTCTTGGTAAGAGGAAGTAAAGAGCTCTTGTGGGCTCCTGTTGCCTGAGACCAGGGAGGCCTCCATTCTTTTGCAAGCCTTAGTGTTGGGGACCTGGAACATGACAACCTGAAGTGTCGCCCACCCCAGCCCCACTTTCCAAGGGGGAATTCCCGACACAGGAAGCACACAATAAAGTATGAATGGGAAAGCGGGTACAGGCTTGGTTCATGTAAACAATGAGGACCCCAGAGTGTGGATGCCTCAAGGAAGGGGAGCAAGGGATCTCTCCAACAACTAAAGACAAACTGGAAGAATGACTGGAAGAGAGCAGTTAGGCAGCCAGGGGGACCCCATCTGTTGAGATCTTTAACGTGCCTGGAGGTGACTCTCCGTTATTAATGAATCTTGCTGTTGCACAGCCTTGTGTGGGAGCTGCTGCTTCCTGCCAACAGAGAAGTGGTAAGTGGAGCAAGTGCCAAGCAGAACAGCTATGCCATCTGGGCCATGGAGTTCTCAGTATTGGTGCTGGGTCTGTTAGAGCCTTGGAGCTAGTAAGCACTTCCTAAGTATAGAAAGAATGAAGGAGAAAGAAACTTCGTTAGAGCCTCTCTTCCTCCCAGCTCGTGTTTTTGATAGGTAAACCAGAAATCCAACCAGTCTTCAGAAGCAAATAATTGCTCTCCAGTCATCAGTCACTCCCCTTCCCTACACTGTTGGTTACCCTTTCTTCACTCACCCAGTCCAGGACGCCCTTCCTCTCTTCAGTTAAGTTCCTGTTTTATGAAAATACCGTACTTATAACTATTTTCTTAAGGTTTGTAAAGAGTGTTTGCATTGTGTCTTCATTTTAATGTGTTTGCAATAGCTCCGCTCCAGGAAGAACTGAAGTGCTGTCTTGTGAGCATGAAGTGAACAGGCTGTTTTGCTCCAGCCACTTTTCTTGTACAAACCACGTGGATGGACGAGATGTCCTCAGGTCTCTTCCATCCTCAGTTTCTATGACTGTGGAATAAATGTTCAGATAGAAACTTCACTTTTGGATGTGCTGCTGGCATTATGTTTGGGGATTCAAACGTTGGCTCTGATGCTATCATTTATGCTTATTTCCTTAGTATAGTCCAAAGTGGCTCAAGCTATGCTGACAAAACATCATGAAGTAAACTGAAATGGCTCCCTCTTAAACATACTAGGAAAAGAGCATAATCGTAAGAGATTTCTGAAAAACTCTGATCACCTTCATTTAATAATTCAACAAACCTTTGTGAAGCATCCTGTAATTCATATGCCAAATACTGGAGATACAATAGGCTTTCTGACATTCTGCCTCTCACCTGTGTCTCAGCCTGGTCCCCGGAAGGAACAGAGACTAGAGACGGGAGATCACTTGGGAACTGCACCTGCACTGGCCCATTGAATGTCACACATGTAACCCTTTAGCAGCTCAGAAACAGCATTTCAGCATTTCTGTTTTCTAGTCCACCCAAGGACTAGTACAAAGTTGCAAATCACTCTGCAATCCAGAAGTCTCAGGCATCTTACAACCCAGGTACTTTCATTTGCTGGCAAAGTTCCTTTTAAGAATGTGCTTACCAGGTGCAGTCTTCACACACTTACCTTTATTGGAAAGTCAAATCTCATAAGCATATACCTACTATAACATAATTCAACTATCCCAGGATGGTTTGCATCATTTCGTCATTCATTTTTCGGATGCTTATTTTGAGCCAGGCATTGGACTAGCTGCTGTAGATTAAAAAAAAAAAAGATTCTCACCCCATGCATATCAGTATATTTGAGAGATGAGGAGTGATACAAACTGGCAAATCTATGTGGCATGTACACTGATAAAGAAATGCACATCAGATGCTATGGGAACAGGGTGTCTGTGTGTGTGTGTGTGTGTGTGTACACTGATAAAGAAATGCACATCAGATGCTATGGGAACAGGGTGTGTGTGTGTAGACTGAGAAAGGTTAACAGGCATCCCACATTAAAGAAACACATGTGCAAGATTCCAATGCTGGGAAACTACAGCATTCAAGGAACTTGAGAACTTCCAAGAACTCAGTATGATAGGAACATAATGCATTAAGGAAGGGGACAAGCTTTATGACTAGGCGAAGAGGCAAGACCACTGTGCTAAAGTGGGTTTGTATGCAAATACTATAGGAACCATGAGAGGATTCTGAGCTGACGCAGGATATGAGAGGTGAAAATCCTCCCCACTGGCGGTAACTGGCTGTCAATCACCTGCATGTTTGCTTGCAACCTGTGAGTAAACAACCTTCCTGATGTTTTGGAATCACTTGGCCATTATACCATTTAACTAGGACAGGCGGACTAGACTTTCAAAAATGAGGGTGTCCATCTTATTTTCCTCTTGGTAATAGGATGAAAATGTAGGTGATGAAAGAAAAATTGACCTCACAATTTATTTGCAATAGCTAAAGTTAATACTTTCTGAGCATTTGCTAGGTGCCATGCACTGTGTTAAATGTTTTGTATATTTATGACTCATTTCATCTGCAATACAATCCTATAAAGACAGAGTTATTTTCATTTTGTATATGAAGAAGTGGGGAAAGAAGTAACTTGCCAGTAAGCAGCAGAGCCATACTCACCCAAGGCTGAGTTCTCGTAGAGATACATTTGACACGTTGCCTGGACGTACTATCACGACTCAACAAATGTGTAAATGGACTGAGTGAGCAAAGAGAAACCTAAGACCTCTTTGGTTCAAATTGTCCTGTAGAACAAAGTGCTATCGGAGCTCACAATTAATAGGGGAAAAAACAGTCCAAATCTGACCTGGCAGAGATCCTACTTAAATTAGAATTATCAAGAATAAATAAGCAGTTTAGTTAAGCTTTTTAGGAAGACTTCAAAAAGACTCAAAGTATTTTCACTTATTATTTGCCTCATAAAACACATTGATATGGGTGTCTGCTGAGGATGAAAAAAGGAACAGTAGAGACCTGACTGTCACATTTCGAATTGTGCACAGAACTGAGTGTCCCTGGGGGCTCGTTCCTCATCTCTAAAATAAGGACATGCTTTGAGGTCCCTTTCACATCCTACCTTTCAAGTCATTCCCCGCTGTGTATTTCAGTAACTTCAAATCCTCAGGGCATGCCGTTATTAATGCAAATGCACATGGTTCCATCTTGTCTACAACTTCCCTGAAAAAAAGTTATCAAACCTACAATAAGAGAAACCCCAGCCTATCATTAGGTTGCTTCTAACAGAGGAGTTCATTTCAGAATTCCTAATTCCTTTTATCATCACAAAATAAAGAAAAATTGCAATTAAGTATTTTAGGATAATCCAAATTTGAAAAATTACTTCAATAGATGAAGAATGATTGTTTACACTTCAGGGGTGAAGAAAGGGAGTGAGGTTTGACTTCACATTGGTCCAATAAAGCAGACTTGTGAAGATCTGTTAGCAGAAGCATAGAGCTGAATTAAAGTGATCGTACAAACCTTTTCTAAGTAGTGTGCCAGGCCCTCTGCTGGATATTGGGATTAAAGTACTAAAATAATGTCCTTTCCAATGTCGTAATTTCAGTAATTATGAAGTGTGCTATAAATAAGACCTTGATATAAAACATAGGGAAGAGACCAAACTTAGGGAGAAATCACCAGAAGCAGAAGGTAAAGATCAATTTTCTTTGTGGTGGAACAATTATGGATCTAGGAAATTAAACTACTGCTAAGCAAGGGGTTTCGTATGGTATAAACTCAATCCAACATATACAACCACCAAATTTCAACTTACTCTCAGAATGGCTGTCTTATAATATGGGTCACATGAACTATGAAGAGAAATAACTAATCAAATAAACCATCATTGTTTAGGCATAATCTCTACCCAAAGCAGACGCAATAAAGCTAGGAGAAAAGTGTTTCAATTAATCAAAGAAATATTTTAAATACACAGTAAGTCTCATGATTATTTCAAGAGATATCAATTCTGGAACAGCAGCTGTAAAATCCACTAATAATGACAGGCAAAAGTTTCAAAGAACACAAAAGCAAACTGAATCCTGCTTTAATTGAAGTTTGTGGAATATAAGTCTGACAGAAACATTACAGAGAATCTTCTGGAAAACAGGGATCATAACAATCCCTGTGGAGAGGACAAGAGTAATTCACAATTCCCCAAGGCCTCCCTGTACAAGTCCTTAGAGTTCCCAGAAACTCTCTTTCCCATCTCAGTCCTGTTCCCCATCCTCTCCAATCCTGATTTCACTGTAAGATTAAAGGGGCTGTATTACTTGAAATTACTCTGGCCTTAAGAAATTTAAAGACTTCGTTGAGTAAAACATTCAAAACTTAAGTAACTTCAACAAGCCAGCTGACTATAACAAGTTATTTTGCTAGTGAATTGGAAATGGACTGAATGACCCTGGACATAGTTTCATTAAGGCCTCAAACCATCAGGAAAGAGTAGCACAATCACACCATTTTATAATTCAGGTTTACAAAAAGTTTACTACCCAAATCAAGAAAAGTTTGTGCCCACAGACAGCTTACTTCTAAAAGATCACCAGCCCCCAACAGTCACGTCTCTACTCTTTGTTCCCTTTTGTATATCAAAAATACCAACTTCTTCAGAAGGAATGGACAATCCAAGATTATACAGTAAGCCTGAAGAAGGAAATGTTGAGAAGTCTAAAAGCAGGAAATAAACAAAGCTGGTAAGGAAAACAAGTAAGCGTTTTTGCATCTAATTCATTCTAAAAGCCAAGATCTGCATTTACCAGTCCTTCCCCTGAAGTTATCTAGCTATTAGAGAGGAGAACCTGGATGTCAAGTCTGTGAAGAAAAGTCTGTGAAGGACAAATTGCCCCATAGCTGACAGTCAAGGAAAGAAGAGGTAGCAGTTCAGTGGTTAACGAGTAAGTGCCTGTATAGCCAGTCCCTCCTCTTCTCTTGGCTTGGATCAACCAATGTAAATGCGATGGAAATCGTTGGCACCAAAAGCAGCATTACACTTGGGACATTTACGCTGGCGGGTGTCATAGCGTGTCTTTACACATTCAAAGCAGAAAACATGGAAACACTTGGTAAGTACAGCATCCTTTTTACGCATATTGCAACATGGACAGGTCAGGCGTGCCTAAAAAAGGAAAGAAGTCAGAGTGTGAATAACCATATAATGTTCTCTCACATCTAAGAAAACTAAGAAGAACAAAAAGCACCACTGAGTACCAAGAGAGCAACATACCATTCTCCCCATTCTCAGGTTACCTTCATTGAAAGAAGTTCCGCATTATTCTCCCAGTCTCTCTGTAGGCCATTTCTGGCCTTGACCAAAAAAATACAAAGAAATCACTATGGCAGTTTTTTCTGACCTTGTAATCCTTAATCTCCTCCATCAGAATTTCATCACAATTGGGTACACTATCTGGTTTCTTTGTAGTCTCCAGCTTCTTCCGGAGTCTAGAGATGTCCTCCTGCGGTAGGACAGCAGATCCATTAGATTCATTCCCCTAGACATGCTGTTTTTGAGAAAAACAATTGCTCCAACTTGAATTATCTTTTCTGGAAAGGACTTTCATACCCAATTATCTTTTAGGAATGTTGGGAATTATAAATGGCAAGTTATTTTCCTTTGGTTTCAGAACAGACAACCACAACCATATCACCACACCTGAGTGGCAGCTGACTATCGCTAATTCAGTTCTGTGAAAATATCATATAAGACTTTAAAGGGAATGAATTTACAAAACAGAAAAAAGTTATGTAAAAGCAATTAATTTTAAGTTGAAGGTAGATGGGACTAAAACAATTTACAGATTTATGGGTAAGGACAGAAAGGCATCATGAGAAACACTTGCCATGCCAAAAATAGAAAAATTGTAGAACTTTAAAATCCTTAAGTGTTGTTATGCTCCTACTGCTTTACAAATTGACTGATTCATTCACTGAATTAGTACTTATTTTATGCCCACAAAGTGCTAGGCACTGTGACAGGCTTTGAGGACTTGGCAGTGAAGAAAACAGACTTCATCTCTTCACTCAAGGAGCTTATAGTCAAGTGGGAAATGACATACATTAAACCAATGATTCACCTATCTTCAGTCACCTGAGAACTCAGAAAACATCTATAAGGTGACATGCGGAGAAAACAATTGATCTTACCTGGGCTCGTTTGAAATTGAACATGTCCTTTTCTTTGGTGACACTGTTCTCTACAATCTCATCCTGAAAATCATGCAGCTTCTTCTGAGCCAACTCCAATTGTGCTTTGAGGTCATCCGCAAGCTGGGCTGCCTCCATGGCCTGTGAGGGACATAGGAATAACGTCATCCTATCACCCTTCTTCCAGTGAGGCAAAACATTAATCCTAGTCCAAGGAATAGAATAAACTTATAATTTCATCAGTGTTATATATATTTGTTCCTCAGAAGACTAACCGTCACTTCAGATGACAAAGTAACCAATCATACCTTGCGTTTATTCATCTCTAAAGCTTGGGTCCTAAGACCCAGCTCTTTCTCCCCTGTGCCAATGTTGCTTTGTAACAGATGCTCCTTCTCTTCCAATTTCCTTACTACCTGTAACTGGGCATCAACCTTTGAAGAAGAAAAACATTTTAGCAAAACACAGGAAAAAGAAAACTGATGAAACTCAATCTATAAGTTGACAAAAGGGAATCCATTAGAAACAAACTATTACTGATGATCCATGAAGCCCGCAAAAAACATGTAAGACAATGATAAGGAAAAGCCTCACTTTTAATATAAAATATTGCTGATGACTCAATTAAGAGCCTGGGAAACAACTGAAAAGATTCTTCTCCAAATTTCCAAGAATATAGGAAATGATGTTTAGGGATATTCATCTTCTTTGGCCATGTTAATCCTCAAAGCCTGGCAATTCATACTAGAACATGTAAATTACATGCTCAAATAGAAGTCCAAGTATATCTCTTTCAGAATGGCTAGAGGTTGTAAAGTGCTTACACTTTGCAATTTTTCTTGCAATTCACACACAAAGTAAAAACTGCACAAAAATAAAGGGTATGAAGCAAAATCACACACCCATAAACAATCATCCAAACATCTAAAGGTAAAGGTGACCGCTCTTAAATTTTTCAAGCAGTCTCCTAGAAATTTTTAAAATACACAACACAGACAGACACACACAAAGACATGCATTTTCCATACTAGTGATCCCTATTTCTTTTAATAGCTAAACTGTACTCTTTTGCAGGGGTGTGAAATCCATTTCCAGTACCCTAATCTTGCATATTTAATTTTCAGAGATTTTTTTCCTATCACAAAAAAAAAAAAAAGATGCTATGACAACCATATCTTCATGTAAAACACCCTACTTTCAAGAAAAGTCTGGGAACTCTACTTCTAATTACCTGAGTCTTTAGTGTCAAAACCTGGTCTGCCAGCTCCTCCTTCTCTTCTTTAAGCAACTTATGAATCTGATTGGACTTGATACGTTCTGACATGAGCTTGAAATTTGCATCATCCTTCTCCCGCAACTGCTGCATCAAGCGGATATTTTGCTCCTGCATGTCTTCAAAGGCCTGGCCTGTGACATCCATCTCAGAGAGGAGAGCTTCCTCCTCCTAAAGTGAGGAAGAATCTTCATTTTAACAATCTTCTAACGCCAAAGAAACGGGCACAGGAAAACAAACCTTCCCACTCTTCATTTAGAAATAAATTAACCTAGTGACAGAGAGACTTAGTTTTAAGAAGTTTAGTTTTGTCACTAGGTTAGCCCCAGGCATACAGAAGAAGCTTTAGCACCTGAGGCCAAAGGTACTGAATGTCAGTCTAATGCTCATTTTCAGTATGGTTGACCCATACTCAAAGTCAGATAAAACGAGACAAAAAATAAACATGTAATTCATCAAACTGATCTTGATTAAGTAGCAATTGGTTAAGTGAACTTCTATCATAAAAATCTCACATTTTCTCATACATTTCCACAATTATAAAAGTGAATTTAATCTACAGCCTTTCCAACAGTTCGCAAACAGCTAAAGTAATTTTTTTAACAATCTGATAGGCTAAGAACTATCAAAAAAAGTTTTAACTTACGCTTCTTTCATTATAAATGAGAATGAACATCTTTTCATATGTCTAAGACTGATCTGTATTCTTTTCTGTGAACTATCTTTTACCTATTCTATTGGGTTGTTGGGTTTTCTTTCCTGCATTTTTGGGGGAGTATTTTTATATATTGGGGAAAAAAAAGTCCTTTTGTGATGAGTTAGACTTTTTTTCCAGTTATCTTTTGGCGTTACTACCAAGTAGAAGTTTTGGATATGTGATTTTTTTTTTCCATATGTTAAAATTATTAACCTTTTTTTCATGTTTTTTAGATTTTCACCGAAAGTTAGAAAGACATCCTCCACTCCAAATTTATACAAGAATTTACCCTGTTTCTTCAAATTCTTTTATGAATTTAATTCCTTAATATTATATTTATAAACCACTTGGAAGTTATTCTAGTAAGGAGTGTTCAAGTACATATCAAACTTTTGCCAATGCTATCTTGCTTACCCCCACCCCCAACATTTAACACATTGTTTGCGGGTAGTTTTTATCACGTGCTAACATGTGGCGTGGGCCATTTTTGCTAATTTTTTAAGTATAAAAAAAGTATAAAAATCAACATATTTATACGTTACCCGCATTCTACCACTAGTCCATAAAAAACATATTAATACGTGTCCCGTGCTCTACTACCACTCAACGTTAAACGTATAAATACGTTTCCCGCATACAATGTGTTAATAGTCTTCCTTTTTCCTGCTGATTTAAATGCATGTTCAGCAAGTATTAAATACTCATTTCAAGACCATCTCTTAATCCCTAACCGTCTGTCTTTTAGTTCCAGGCTTTTTACTGACTACGACTTTATGTTTTAACATCTGATAAACCGAAATGCCACCCCTCAGCTCCCGTGTTCTTCTTTTTCAGTTTTCCCGGCCATTTTTACTTTTCCAATTGTACTTTAAAATCAGTTTGTTTAGTACAAAAATAAACAAAAGTTATTAAAATTTTTATGGGGATCACATTAAATTTACACCTGAACTTAGGGAACATGAACATCTTTAAGATACTAATCCTATGTAAGAATATTATGCGTCTTTCTACTTGTACTAGCACCTAGAACAGCACAATCGCCTGATAATTAATTATATCCTGATTAAAAGAAATAGACTTAAAAGCTAATGAAGTAAAGCCAGTGTACCCACCTGCTTGGCCATGGCCAGCTTCTTCTGAAGGTATTCTATCTGCTCCTCCACTGCCCGGATCTTCCTCAAGGCATCCTCATCAGCCATTTTTTTGTTCTCTTTTTTCTCCTTATCTTCTAGATCCTTGAGTCTTTGCCTCAGATCTTCCAACTACAGGAGGAAAGGTATCACATAAAACAAAGAAAAGGTTATAAGACAACTTCAAAAACCAATCAACACTATGCAGATGAAGGGTCCATAACAGTAAAATAGCGTCTACATAATTATGAAAAAGAGATAAAGGATGTGCTTGTATACCAGGACACACTGTTTTAACACCCTTCCATTCTGACATTAAATGTTTCTTTGAGCAATAGTTTTAAGAGTGCATGTGTACCTTTCTTTAGATTAGTTCTAACCTTTTTTTTTTTTAAAGATTTATTTTTATTTTTGCATACAAGCTGGGGTGTAGGCCAGAGGTGTGGGGCAGTGAAAGGGTTCACCAGAGACAGAGTGGGGGGCAGAACAGGCAGATCAACCGAAATACACTGCTGAGGGGAGCAGCAGGCGAGACAGGAGAGGTCTGCCGTGCCATGTGGGAATCTCCCCGGCCAGGCTTCGACTCGTGTTGCAGCCACCGACAGCTCCACAGCGCAGTGCTTAACCCACTGCGCCACCAAGGAGGCCCAGTTCTAACCTTTTTATCGAGGTCCCAAATTTTTAATAGGAAAAGATATTCCTCCCTAAAGTAATCAGACAAGAGAATTACTGTAACAGTGACTTACATGGAAGGAGGAATAAAAAACTTGAAAAGGTTAGGTCTATACCCAATAATCTGATATAATTACTAACATACCCCCAGTAATTCTAAGCTCATAGAGGAGAATCTGGAAATCTCTATATTAGATGGTGTTTGAAAGAAAACACTACTGAATTTTGAACACTGACTTTAAAGATAAAGAAACTCTATCATTCAGAAGAGTAAAGGAAAATCTCACAAATGAAGATCGAACCAGAGTAACAGGTGACGCAGATCAGATTACCTCTGCCTTAGACTTCTTCTCAGCTGCCATCAGCTGGACTTTGTCCCTCTGTTCCTTCGGGGCAGAGCGGTACATATCCAGCAATAGTTTCATCTCCTTCTGGCTCTCCTGTGCCTTCCTGTGATGAGGGTGGGAGTTGGAGGGAAATGACATCATGAGAAAACAAAGGGCATAAGAGCAAGGAAACTGTAAACTGAACAAAGTATTTGACAACAGTTGTATTTTACACTTTATAGTACACTAGTAAAAGACAAAAGTGTTGCAGACTACAAGAGACGTCTCTGGGTATACTCGGAAATTGCAGAAAAGTAAATTCTATAAAGGAATCATATCTCCCTTCAAACCAAGTTCTCTAACATCAAGTTATAAAATAAACACTTACATGGCATGTATTAAACAAGCAAGTTTCTGGGGCCCCGCTCTTGAACCTACAATTTGGGAGATCTGAAATAGGGTCCAGGCATGTATTAAAACAAGTCACCCAGATGATTCTGATATCGCAAGTGAAAAAACAAAAAACCTAAAGGTTTAAATTATACCGGGTAGAGTATGTGAGGGAAGGGGGGGGGGGAAGGGAGAAAATTTAAAATATACTACTAATCCAAAAGTTGATAGCTGTGACGAAGATTGAAGCTAAAGACTAACTCCATCTCTTAATAATTATCAAACCTCTCAACTCTAATTTTACATTCCAAAGAAGTTTACATTTTGAGCACAGTGATCCCTCAATCCAAACAGCAATAAAGACTCAACCATGACTACATGACTACTGGGAAGCAAGAAGTAACCAGTTCTACCACAGAAGTTATTGATTACATAAGGTAAGGGGCAATATACAAGGCGTTTCATTGAGTTAAGGCTGATCATACTGTTTCAATGCCTGTAGAAGTAAATCTTCTAAACAATCTCTTATAATAATCTGATATTACACAGACGAATTAACTGTCAGGGAAACTGATCATTATTGCTCAAATTATGATACATACTCTACCCAATATAATTTAAATTACAACTGATGGTACCAATCTGCCCAAATCCAATAAATAGCAGTAGTTAATATCCATTAATTCCCATGAATGTTCCTTCAACCACCCTTCCCCTTAATATGGATTCGTGAAGAATAAGGCTACTCCCACAGGGTGTATTAAGACCTGACCACTGAATCAAACTATGCAATAGCCATGTAAGCCATGTAGGCCATGTGGGCTGTACATCTGATCAAGAGTTGAGAACACACTAATTAATACATTCAGTTACACCCCCAATATTACAACTATCAAGTAATCCATGCTATTGACCAAAAGTTCCATGCATGAGCTCCTAACCTTAGCTTCTGAGTCAGAAACAGAGAAACTCTGAACATTGTTCTTACTTGAGTTCAATCTTCAGTTGCTTGATAATTTCTGCTTCCTTTTTCCTTCCATCATCATGTTTCCCTTTCTCTTTATCCTTAGCAGAATCTCTTTCTTTTTCTGACTCTTTTAATTTCTGCTTTTCTCGTTCTCTCTCCTTTTCCTTTTCCCGCTCTCTTTCTCGCTCCTTCTCTTTCTCCCTCCTTTCTCGTTCTCGCTCTTCCTCATCCCGTTTGGATTTAATTTCATTGACTTCCTCCTGCGATGTCTTTGATGCAGAGGTCTGAGCAGCTAAGTCCTCAGCATCTTGTTTTAGCTCTGCTGGCTCATCCTTGGGGTCCTCAGTGCTAGACTGAGACTGCAGGAGGGCACTGCCACTGCGCAGACGTGTCTGGGAGGACAAAGAAAGGACAGATGCACATCACTTACGGTGACTACACTGTTTTCCTCACTTAAAAACAGCTTGACAAACCTAACAACAAATAACAGGAGTATTCCACTCCTTCTGGTTACCTTGTTCAGATCAGACTGGGCTTCTCTCAATTTCCGCTTATACCGTAGGACCTCCCCTTTCAGCTGATGATTGTGATTCTGGAGGCTACTGATAAGATGGCGCATCTCCCGATTTATGGGGCCTTAAATACAGCAACAGCAATGTTATGAGGAACTGTGATAAGGGCAAAGGCACAAGGAGAGAAAGCGCAGAACATATCAGGAACCTCTGAGAAATAGAACTACCAAAAGAAAGATTCCTTCTCAAAGGAAAAAATAAGACTAAGTTAAAAAAGCAAACCCTGGCTGTGAACCAAAATACATGCAGGATTTGATTTGCAGTCCTTCAGAACTTCTGAGCTCCAGTTGGTATTAACAAATCCTAGTGATCATGTTGTGTCTTTTAAGGAAGGTATTTTCAGCAGACAAAATGCAGAATGGAATGAGAATAATTATACCTGCTTGTTCATTGGCAGCAAGGGTCTGCTCAAATTCTATCCTCAGCATTTCATACTCCTTACGGACCTGGGCCAGGGTATCTTCTAGCTGGATAACTTCGGTCCTCAGTTTCTTATGAAGACTAACCTCATCTCGCTATACACAGAGAAAGGAGCCAATCAAAAATTCTTATCAAAATGTGGCAATATCATCATCAGATTTTATTATCATGTCTCCTATATTTGATCTATAAGAACCTAAGAAGAGAAAAAGAAAATGCTAAGAAAAGAAGGAATACTTTGATAAGTTCCAATTCAATCAATACTTAACAAGCACCAACAGCTACAAAACACTGATTTGAGAATTCACAGAAAACTGAAGAAACAAAGAAATAGCCCTAACTCTGAAATGTCACCATTTAGTTGAATAACTAAACAATAAAAGTGTATAAATATAATGTACAGTAAGATATCAATATATTAAATTCGATTCACTTGGTAGACACAAAGTAAAAGATCAACTACTATAAATATTACCTTAAGGACTATGGAAGGTACAAAAGTGAACTTACGAATAGAAGTTTCTGCCTTAAAAAAAAAAAGATTTCTATACGCCATCATAGGCTGTAAGCCTGTAAGCAGTGACACAGCTTCTATCCACCATGCCTCCATGCATTCAAGGATTCAGCCGCTCTGAACTATTTATGTATCTCCTGTTCTCACTGCTAGAATGCCCTTCTCCTATTGTTATCTACCAGTAAACTTGTATTAATCCTTAAGATTCATATTTCACTTTGGCAATTGGAATCAAGAAGACTGCAGAGTCAAGTTAGATGCTCTCTCCTTTAAGATTGCATTATTTTTTTTTTAAAGATTCATTTATTTATGCATACAAGCTGGGGTACAGGCCAGAGGCGTGGGGTGGCAACAGGGACACAGAGTGGGGAGCAGGACAGGCAGATCGATGGAAATACACTGCTGAGGGGAGCAGTGGGCGAGGCAGGAGAGGTCTGCCGTGCCATGTGGGAATCTCCCTGGCTGGGCGTCGAACTCGTGTCACCGCTGCCAACAGCTCCACAGCGCAGCGCTTAACCGCTGAGCCACCAGGGAGGCCCCCAAGATTGCATCTTTTGGGAGTCCCTGGTGGTGCAATAGGTTAAGTTGCAGAATTATGAAGGTATCTAGAGCCACTGCAGGACGCGTTCGATACCAGGCCAGGGAGCTTCCCACATGGTGCAGTAGACCTCTCCTGCCTCACCCACCACTCCCCTCAGCAGTGTATTTTAGTAGATCTGCCTGTTCTGCTCCCCACTCTGTCTCTGGTAAATCTTCTCACCGCCTCACACCTCTGGCCTACACCCCAGCTTGTATGCATGAATAAATAAACCTTTAAAAAAAAAAAAAGATTGCATCTTTTGCATATGCTTCTACTGTACCACACTGCATTCTAGTGGGTACTATTCTCTCCCACTAAACATATGATTCTTGAGGGCAAAATACACGTGAACCGGCAGAGTAAGACCTGCAGTTACTACACAAATGTTTGCTGAATTAATAAGATAAATGTTTGCTGAATAAATCAGATTAACTGCACGAGAATAAAATTATAAAATCTATGAGGCCGAAAAGCTCATCTACAAAGCAAAGCTTTTACCTCAATGAGCTCAACCTGGCGCTGGTGGGTCCCCCTGGTACCATGAAGCAGGGTCCGAGCCTCATCCAAGTGTGCTTTCAACTGCAGGCTCTCATTGTACAGGACAGAGAACTGTGACTGCATGCAGCGATACTCCGGCGTCTCCTTAACCACTTCCTCCACTGCACTCCGCAACTCCACCTTAGGAAGCCCAAAGGAAAAAAAATCACAAACAGAATCTAGAATCCGGGCCCTAGACACTAGACAGGAAATAAAATCTTAAACTTACTGAAGTCCTACACACTGAAACAAGCTTTATGAAGACTACAGCACAACTACCCACACCTCTAGTTATGTAAAGTTGAACTCAAATTAAATTAGACCACCCAAGATATAGTACCTGGTACCCAAATTCTTTCCCCAATGAATGGTTTTAATTGATAAGTGTCAACCTAGATCCAAGGATGACAGAAGACCCCTAAGAAATCTATCAGATCTAGGGGCAAAGAGAAGTGCTGTAAAATTTGTCAACATGTTTATTTTTTATAACATAACAGAAGACACTAACCATTAACTTTTAACTTGTTCTTTTTATGCTCTTCCCAAGCAACTGTTTGCTTTAATTACCCAAACACTTTGATTTAACTATTTTTTTTGCAGTTCAAGCATCATTATTCAAATATTTACCTAGAAACAAATCAAATTAGAAAAGACAGATGGCTGTGACTGAAAGAGGGAGGGGAAGAATTTCAGAATCCATTTTCTTCCACTTCACTGAGGATCTGAAGAGAGAAAATTCTAATGGGCAGATTTGAAAACAAATAGGGTCACTGATGATGTTTCTAACTCTCTTTGACAACTTGAATCTGCAGAGTCAAAATCTGTGGCCCACATTCAGCATTTCTGACACAGAAAGGGCCTGCCCTCCAACAGCATGTACACACTCCTTTCATACATCTTCTAATATAAGCCCCATTCTTAAAATTCATTTTCGAGCCTCACCCTACTTCACCCTACTCCTCATTTTCCCCAACAATTCCTAAGTTATAGCATTTTCAATTAGTTTATATGTCTGTGTAGCTTACTTTAAATCCTTTTCAAAACAATAAAAATAACAAGCTAATATTCAAGTAAATTAAAAGATTTACCAGTAACACTTAACATTTTTCTTTTCCCTCATAAGTTATGAGGCTCACAAGTACAGATGTGAACTGCTCAGCAAAATGTTTCATTGTTTTGCTCCTCAGAGAAGTGCCTCCTACCTTCAGCTTTTCATTTTGTGTTGTGACCTCCTCAAAGTCTTGCCGAAGTTTCTCTAATTCACAGTGACGATTCTGAGCCAACTCTTTGTTCTCTTCAAGCTCTGCATTCATTTCTTCAAACTGAAGAGAAGCAGGAAAACAGTAAAAGAAGAAAAAAGAAAAAATTTTTAAATCATTCTCATTCCTCAGCTCCCATCTTCACTGAGCACTCTTCTAGCAAAACCTCACTTTGCTACTTATGAACACAACCGGAGCACCCAGCACAACACCTGACACCAGGTCTAACAAGGTATCCTGAGTGAGTCATTGATTTTACCTTCCGGGCATTGATGGTGATTGTGCCTCCATAGAGACTGCTCCCTGCACCATACACCTTATAGCCTTTCGAATTCACCTGCAAAGAAGACACAGAGTCACTGGTGAGAGACTCAAAGATTTCAGTCTGATAACCACAGTACTTTCAAAGAAGTACATTTTGCCCCAGTTACTACCACTCAAACCCATCCTTTCCGAGTAGACTCCTTAAGATGGTTCTGGTCTTCCAACTGTGAGTAAAACACTTGCCCGTTCCAAGACTTCTGCTAAGTGTCGGTTGAGTCGCTGTTCCCTCTTTCGAATTTTGTCAATATCCCACTGTAAGTCATCAATCATGGACTCCAAGACTGACACTCGGGACTCAGCTGTCTCCACTTTACTCTGCAACTTGGAGAACTACACCCCAAAGACAGGCATTCAGAAAAACACAACAAAAATAAAAAGATCAAGTTAGAAAACAAATGCCTTACATCACAGCTAGGTTCTTCTAACATGAAAACTGTGTAAGTCTGCAAGAACTTTCATACAAGGAAAAGATCACATAAGAGTCATCAATTCTTCTACCTTTAAGAAACACCATTTCCCTAGCTAGATAACAAACCCATCAGAAAAAGGGTATTTTTTTGAGAAAAAATATCATTGATTTCATCATTTTTATCAGGAGATAGAAATTCATACATACATTAACTCAATAATAAGCATAAGAATTGTGTGGCTAAACTAGGGTAGGTCGAATTTCAACAGTATCCTTTGAACTAAGCCAGAGGGATGAGCCAGAGTGTCTGAAGAGTCTTATGAGGGCTACCATCACTTTATCACAATTATTTTCTATAAATAAATGCCCAATTCTTGTCATGGTTCGGTCATGGCATTATTTGTGTCCACGTCTGGACTGAAAACCCACATTCCTCAGGTTCCTCTAGCCTCACTCTCAGTTGATTTTCTATCAACCCTTTCCTCAGTAACACTGTAAATGTTTTTTGTATTTAGGGCAGTTCATTATATTCGGGGTGTGATATGTTGTTTTATGAAACCCTATATGATATTTCTTTGTAAAGATAAAGATCATATAATGTCTCTAAACAGAGACAGAGTGAAGGGAATTATTCAATTATATTCTTGTTAATTTTTCCTTAGACTCTGATCTCTCAAGAGCTGATTCCTTAAGCCTGCCTTGTATGCTCTTCAATACAGAAATAGGCTTTCTAGAGTAAGGTGGTGTATGAAGCACTCAGAATTCTGAGTCAGTGTCTGCCCAGGCCCTAGACACTGCCCTCTCTTTTTTGTGTTTTAGTACCTCCTGAGACATGGTATGATGCTTCTCCTGAAGGAGGTCTGTCAATTCCTGTAGCCTCATGTTCTCTTGTGCGAGGAAGGAATTCAGCTCTTGCACTGCTTCCTCCACTATCAGATTATCTGAGGAAGAAGAACTGTACTTTAGTTTAGCATTGACAGCATCAAATTTTAAAACTGTGTATTCCACCAAAGTATTAACATGGTATCTCATTTTATTTTCCTCAAAGCCTCAAGAAGCAGGCTGGTTTTTATTACCTTCACCTGACAGATGAAGGACCCAGAGATGAGATGAGCTGCTACCCTTATGCTTCTGTAAAGGCAGACACAGAGCCAAGGTCACACAATTCCTATCCCTTTCTAAAAATTCCCTCCAAAAAAAGAAATGGGAGGTTCTCTAACTTTATTCAGATAAACACAAACACCAAAAAAACCTACCTTTTAGAATTATAGACAAGACAAAGGAATCTCTAGACAGTGTTAGACTTAACAGCAATAAAAACCTACTTTATAAGGCTATCACAAATTCCTGTTAACACCATAATGAAGCAGCTCTCTAATAAGAGAGACATAAAAGAGAAGAGGAAGCAGAAATCTCCATGTTCAAGTGACCATTACAAAAACATGAAGGATAAAAATAAGAGCAAAGAGTTTTAATATTCTGGAATACTATGCTAGGGTCACTCCTAAAATTCAAAAACCACAATGCACACAGCATTTACAAAGAAGATAGGTAAATCTACAGAACTTATTACACCAAGTTACTGCGTTTAACATTGGAGTCACAGATACTATAGCTCAAATCCAAATGTTAGTAAATGAAAACAGACACTCACAGGGTACAGGGCTGCCTTTTAGAGAGAATTATCAGGAAGAAAATTTGTTCTTGGAACATCCCTTGGCATTACTTTTAAATACAGCATAAAGAATAGTCTGATCCTGTGGTGGGTTTTTTGTTTTCAACTAGAATTGCCCATCAGAATCACTTGTGGAACTTTTAAAATAAACATTTCCCTGACGCCTCCCATACCGACTAAATTAGAATCTCCATGGGCAGGGGTATGCTCAGAACATTTCCAAAATGATCTGATTCATAACCCACTTTCTCACAGGACTACCACGTGGGTTCAAAACGTGAAGTCCTAATAAAATACTAACAAGTCACAGAAAATGCTAGAGATGAAGATTCCAAGAAATTTAAATAAAAAGTTAAGGACACAACATGGTCACCATCACCCGGCTGAGCCCCCAGGCTTGCACGGGGAAGTGAACTCTCAGGTGCACTAGGGGAAGGAACCATCCCAGAGTGTGCGCGCACTCCGTCCCATACCGGGTGAGTAGCTGGATGGCAGCCAAGCCACCCGGAGAAAGTTACACCCCCAGGCGCATGCTCCAGGGATTCCCAGGACCGAGGGGAACTTGGATTTATCGACCACCTCCACACACTGCCTCCATCGCCAGCTGAAGCCCCAGGCCAGCTGGGGAAGCAAACTCTCGGACACAAGGTACCGTCAGCACTCCATTCATACCAGGTGAGTTCCTGGACGGGAGATTAGCCGCCGAGAACAAGTTACAACCTCAGGCGACTGCGCAGGGGTTTCAAGGGAGTGAGGGGAACCCAGATTGATTGACCACCCCCACTCCCCTGCCACACCTCAGACTGGGCCCCCAGGCCTCCCTCAGGAAGCAGACTCCCGAGCATCCTAGGGGAAAGGTACAACGTACATCACTCAATCCAACGGAAAGAACGTGAGCCATGCCAAGAAGTTAGCCTTCACAAAGCAAGTTAAGCCCCCGGCCTCCAGCCTCGGGTTTTCGGACCTGATCCTAGCACACACTGGAGTAGGCCTCACATCTACACCACCACCTCCATCACCACTGCCAATACTGGCACTGAGCTGTTGCACTCGCAGGTGCAATAGAGGAAAATACTATTTTTGCCCACTGAAAATGAAAAAGTGATCCCTGGTTGGATAGGATAGCCTGCAGGGAGCTACTGCAGACCGGCCACAGCCCTCAGTGCTAGGTTCTCTGAACTGAGTAGAGCTGGCACTGAGAACACCAACCATCACAATCCCTGGTAAAGCACAGCCTCTACACCACTGTTGGAGCTGGGGACCACACAATTACCTTCTGGACCTTTGGAGTTAAAACAGAGGAAGAGGATCTCGACAGACAACATACCCACAACAGCATCACTACCCACTGGTGGCTTGGCTTAGCAGGACCGGAATTGATCAGACCATCAGCCCTTCACATCCAGGAAGGAGTACCCCAAAAAGATGCCTGCCAGTACCAGTGTCACAATTTCCCAACAATTACAACAAATCAGAAGACAAACAGGGAGAAAGAGAAATACAAATAACCAAGCAAGCCCTCAGGGGAAGGACACACCGCAAAAAGAAAATCAAGCATCAGAACTCAACAATAATGACAGGGAAGAGCTCTGCCTCTCAGATAGAGAATTCAAAATCATGATACTCAAGGAAAAAAATGAAATGAAAAAAATAATTAACGATCTGAAGAATGAAATTGAGACCCTAAAGAAGGAGAATAAGAGTCTAACAGAAGACTCTTATTGATGAGAGTCTTCTCATCAATAGAACACTGGGAAAAGCAATGAAAGCAGAATCGATCATATGGAAGACTGTGTCAGCAAACTTGAAGATTCAGATAATAAAAGAATCAAAAAGGAAAAGGAAATAGAAGCATGAGGGAAAAAAATGAAAAAACAATTCGAGAACTATCTGACACCATGAAGAAATGAAATTTAAGAGTCAGAGGAATCCCAGAAGGAGAGGAGAGGGTCCAAGGAGCAGAGAAAATATTTAAGGAGGTGATAGAAGAAAACTTTCCAAGTATGAAAATAGACATACAAGAAACAAAAAGAACTCCAAATTACCATAATGTTAGAAGAACTACACCTAGGCATATGAGAGTAAAACTCACAAGAGTACAGGATAAGGAAAAAATATTGAAGCTACCAAGGGGGAGGAAATAACGTATAAAGGAAAACCAATCAGGATAACATAAGACTTCTCTGAAGAAACGATACGGGCAAGAAGAGAATGGAGGGACATATTCAACAAACTCCAACACAATAAATGCCAACCAAGAATACTTTACCCCGCAAAGATCTCCTTCCTCTATGAAGAAAGCATAAGGACCTTCCCAGACAAACAGAGACTTCAGAAATTCGTCATGACTAAACCCCACTCCAAAAAACACTACAAGAAGTCCTAAAACCAAAACAAACAGAGGAATGAAAAAGAAGATCACAATAAAACAAGAAATAAAAACACAAAAAGATAAATAGAATGGCAAATATAGATGCCAAGGTATCAATATTAACTCCAAATGTAAATGGACTGAACTCATCAATAAAAAGGCACAGAGTAGCAAGACGGATCAAAAACAGAACGCAACCTTCTGCTGTCTACAAGAAACACATTTAACTACAAAAGATAAACACAGATTGAAAGTAAAAGGCTGGAAAACAATCCTACAAGCAAACGGACCAAAAAAGAAGGCAGGGACAGCTATACTTACATCAGATAAAATAGACTTCAAACTAAAAACGGTAAAAAGAGACAGAGATGGACACTACATCATGATAAAAGGGATAATTCAGCAGGATGATATAATGCTAATCAACATATACTCCCCAAATAAAGGAGCACCAAATATATAAGACAATTATTATCATCCTTGAAAACAGACATCAAAGAAAATACATATATAATAGGAGATCTCAACACCCCACTCTCAAGAATGGACAGATCAACAAGACAAAAAATAAACAAGGACACTAAAGCTCTAAATAAGGACCTAGGCCACATGGGCCTAACAGATATTTATAGGGCACTACATCCCCAAAAATCTGAATACACATTTTTCTCAAGTGCACACAGACCATACTCCAAGACTGATCACCTACTAGGTCACAAAACAAACCTCAACAGATACACTACGATCAAAATCATACCTACTATCTTCTCAGATCATAAAGCAATCAAATTAGAAATAAACCATGAAAAGAAAAAAAGGAATCCTCTTACTTCATGGAGACTGAAACCCACAATGCTGGAAGATCACTGGACTAATGAGATCAACGAAGAAATTAAAAAATACCTAGAAATGAATGACAAAGAAGACAACAATCCAGAATGTCTCGGATGCAGCAAAAGCAGTAATAAGAGGGAAATATATAGCAATACAGGCTCACATCAAGAAACAACTCAAAGAAACAATCTAATCTCCCATCTCAAAGAAATAGAAAATGAACAACAAAAAACCCAAAAGCCAACATAGGAAAAGAAATCATAAAAACCAAAGCAGAAATAAACGAAATGGAAATCAAAAAAACAATCCAGAAGATCAATGAAACCAAAAGCTGGTTCTTTGAAAAATAGACAAACCTCTAGCCAGGCTTACAAAGAAAAGATGGGAGAGAACACAAATAAATAGAATCATAAATGAAAGAGGAGAAATTAAAACCAACACAGCAGAAGTCAAAAGAATAATCAGAAATTACTATGAACAGCTATACGGAAACAAGTTCAACAACTTAGAGGAAATGGACAAATTCCTAAAACTATACAACCACCCAAAACTAGATAAAGAGGACACAGAACATCTAAACAGGCCAATCACAAGAAGTGAAATTGAAACACTAATCAAAACCCTCCCCAAAAACAAAAGCCCAGGACCAGATGGTTTCATGAATTCTACCACACGTTCAAAAATGAACTAATCCCTATCTTACACAAACTCTTTCAAAAAATTGAGAAGGAAGGAATACTACCAAACACATTCTATGAGGCCAATATTACACTAATACGAAAACCAAACAAAGACAACACAAGAAAACTACAGACCAATCTCTCTAATGAACACCAATGCAAAAATATTCAACAAAATATTAGCCAACAGGATCCAACAATGCATCCAAAAGATAATACACCACGACCAAGTGGGATTTATTCCAGGGACACAAGGACGGTTCAACACCCGAAAATCAATCAATGTAATCCAACACATCAACAAAAAGAAAAATAAAAACCATATGGTCATATCAATAAATGCCGAGAAAGCATTTGACAAAGTGCAACATCTATTCATGATAAAGGCCCTCAAAATCCTTGGGATAGAAGGAACATACCTCAATATAATAAAAGCCATATACAACAAACCCACCGCCAATATTATTCTCAATGGTGAGAAGCTGAAAGCCTTTCCCCTAAGATCAGGAACAAGGCAACGATGTCCAGTCTCACCAATGCTCTTCAATATAATACTGGAAGTCCTAGCCAGAGCAATAAGACAAGAGAAAGACATACAAGGAATCCAAAAAGGGAAAGAAGAAATTAAATTATCACTTTTTGCAGACGATATGATAATATACATAGAGAATCCGAAAAACTCCATAGAAAAACTACTCAAAATTATAGACCAGTTTGGTAAAGTAGTAGGATACAAAATCAACACACAAAAATCAGTAGCCTTCCTATATAAAAACAGTCAGACAGAAGAAGAAATCAAGAGAATCATCCCCTTCAAAATTGAAACAAAGAAAAATAAAATACCTGGGAATAAACCTAACAAAAGAGGTAAAAGACTTATACAAAGAAAACTATAAGACCCTATTAAGAGAAATAGAGGAGGACACAAAAAAATGGAAAGACATCCCATGTTCATGGATTGGAAGAATTAACATTATCAAAACGGCCATACTACCAAAAGCAATTTACAGATTCAACGCTATTCTGATAAAAATCTCAATGACATTCTTCAAATAAATAGAACAAATATTGATGAAATTCATATGGAACCACAAAAAACCTCAAATAGCCAAAGCTCTCCTGACTAAAAAGAAAGGAAATGGAGGGCTTACACGCCCAGATTTCAAACTATATTACAAAGCCATAATAATTAAAACAGCATGGTACTGGAACCAAAACAGAAGCACAGACCAATGGAATCGAATAGAAAACCCAGAAATAAATCCACATACCTATGGACAACTAATCTTTGACAAAGGAGCGAAGAATATACAATGGAACAAGGTTAGCTTGTTCAATAAATGGTACTGGGAAAACTGAACTGCTACATGCAAAAAAATGAAGCTAGACTACTACCTCACACCTTGCACAAAAACCAACTCAAAACAGATAAAAGACATGAACGTAAGACCCGAAACCAAAAATTTATAGAAGAAAATACAGGCAAAACTCTACCTGACATACATCTCAGCAAAATCTTTAAAGACACATCCCAAAAAGCAAAGGAAGTCAAAGAAAAGATAAACAGATGGGACTACATCAAACTAAAAAGCTTCTGTACAGCAAAAGACAAAATAATCAAAACAAACAGACACCCTACTAATTGGGAGAAAATCTTTGCACACAATACAACCAATAAAGGACTGATAACTAAAATCTACAAGGAGCTCACACAACTCAACAAAAACAAAGTCAACAATCCAGTCAAAAAATGGGCAGGAGAGCTAAAAAGACACTTCTCCAAAGAAGAAAAGCAAATAGCTAACAGCCAAATGAAAAAATGTTCAACATCACTTATAATCAGGGAAATGCAAATCAAAACCACAATGAGATACCACCTCACACCAGTAAGAATGGCACATATTAAAAAAACAGGCAACAACAAATGTTGGCAAGGATGTGGAGAAAAAGGAACTCTTCTACACTGCTGGTGGGAATGCAAACTGGTCCAACCACCATGGAAAGCTGTATGGCGTTTCCTCAAATTAATAAATGTGGAGTTACCATACGACCCAGCAATACCACTTTTGGGAATCTACCCAAAGAACACAAAAACACTAATCCAAAAGGATACATGCACCCGTATGTTTATTGCAGCACTATTTACAATAGCGAAGATATGGAAACAACCAGATGCCCAAAAATAGATGACTGGATCAAGAAGATGTGGTACAGATGCACAATGGAATACTATTCAGCACTCAAGAAAGATAAACACATGCAATTCGCAACATGGATGGAACTACACAGTATCATGCTCAGCGAAATAAGCCAAAAGGAAAAAGAAAAATATCGAATGGTCTCACTTATAACAGGAATATAGAGGAACCAAATAGAAGAGCATCAATCAGCGAAAGAGGGGAGAGGATTGGGGCTCAGAACAGGGGAGGGGGAGCACAGGGGACTGTGTGACAGTTCACGGGTGAATTGGTGGTGGGAAACCTACAAGGAATATACAGTAATGTAAAAGACACAAATAAACAAACAAAAAAAAAGTTAAGTACACAACCTGCAAACTACACGGTGGCACACAAAGGTGAGTTCTTATTCATCCCGCTCTGCTCCCATCTCCTGGTTCTTGCCTCACCTCCACTGTTTAGTTTCCTGGATAAAAGCTCCACTTTTTCTTGCAGTTTATCATAGACCATCACAATCTGGGACACTGCTCGGCGGGAGGACTCCACACGCTCCTGAAGTTGAGATTCCATCTCCTCACTGGAACTGCTGGCCAAAGTAGCAAGGAAAGAGAAAGCTGCCTCTTGCCCATCCCCTGAAGATACAGGGGGAAAAAAGAAGCCCCCAAAATTAAAAGCTGAAAACATCAACATCGACTTTTTTCTTCAAATGGAGAGTTTCAAAGCAAAGCTCTACTTCCAAAGCCCAGACGGCCGGCAGTGGCAGGACCCACCAAATACTCGCCTCTCTCTCGGTCATCTTTCCGCTCCTGATTGCTGTCAGAGTCCGGTTCTGGCTCAGGCACAACCAGGGCTTTTCGTTCTGTGAGGAGATCTCCCAAGCCCTGCTCCAGATCGTAACGTTTAAGGATGATACGGATGTTCTCATCAAACTAGGGAAGGGCAGGTACAATTATGAAAAAACCAAAGGACACAACTTTGGGAATGAAGAGATTTACTAAGAACTGGAATGCTCCAAAAAAATCTGAGTAAATAAGACAGGTCAGCTACCTGACTCCAGTACCGGTTGACAATCAGGAGTGAGGCATCATCGGTGGCCTGTCTTCGCTCCAGTTTTTCAATGTGCTCACGGAGCTCATCTTCAATGGCCTGCCGCTGGTCCAGCATCTCTGCCAGCTTGCGATTTTTGGTTTGCAATGTTCGGATGTCTAACTCCTCCTGCGCCAAAAAAGCAATGCAATTAGGGTCCACAAAGAAATTAGATAATCAGCTGTTACAATCGACAAGCGCATATAAGTTTATTAGTTATTTCTTATGAATAAAGACATTCATTAAGAAAAAAACTTACAACAAATACTTGCATAAGTAGGAGAAGAGAGAAATAAAGGGTCTATGACAAGAGGAAAAAAAGACAGATACAAATACTCTAGAACTTCGACCTCACCACCTCACTATTCTATTCTCAAGAACTTCCACAAAGTATTACCTCTATGAGGCTCCACCACCAACCAGCTCAGTCAGCCTCCTCCGGATCAGCACTACATTAATCTACTAAGCACTGCCCTTCATTCATCCAAGAACAGCACCTGGGTCTTTTCTGTCAAGAAAAGATGTATCTGTCACCTGCCAATACATCCAGGTGACTTCAATATACACATGAACAAGTACATATGAGGACAAACCACCTAACCCTCTAGCATCTTGGCTGTATCTTGAATTCTTTAATTCCAATGACTACCTCCTCCATTAGGTTTCAGCTATGTATTTCAAAAGCCACATCTTGGATTTTTGTCATTATCTGGATTATGTCACATCTGAAACTTTATTTTTTTTTTAAAGATTCATTTTCATTTACTTATGCATACAAGAACTGGGGTGTAGGACAGAGGTGCAGGGTAGGGTGAGAGAAACCACCAGAGACAGAGTGGGGAGCAGAACAGGTGGATCTATTAAAATACACTGCTAAGAGGAGCAGCGGGTGAGACAGGAGAGGTCTACTGTGCCATGTGGATTAGCTCCCTGGCTGGGGATCAAACTCATTCTGCAGTGACCGGTTATAGCTTGAAAGAGCTGAGACTTTAACCCCTGCATCACCAGGGAGCCCTATATCTGAAACTTAAAATTCTAACTTCCCATCCCTGAATAAAAACTACCTGTTCAGATATTATCATGATCTTACCCCAATATACCAGCTCTCCCAAATGTTTGAAGAAAGCTCACCTTTCTTCCTCTCAGTCCCTTCTGTCTCTACTTGACTGTACACTATGGTACATTCCTTCAAACACTTGCCTGTTGGGTTGAATTCTCAAATCCTTTTAGTCTATTTCTGCAAGCAAACCCCAATCTGAATTAACACATGTATCTATTCCATTCCTATATCCAGTATGCCAAGACTTTTAGATAAAATCAGTGTATCAGGGAGATTGGTGTCTTTATATAAAATAAACCCTAACCTGAACAGATCCTAGAATTTGTCCAGAAATGTTTCTTTCTTTAACAAGTGAGCGATTTGATAATCGCCACTAAGACAGCATTAAACTCTCCCAACTCACCAAGATGACTTAGCTTCTTATTTTAAAGACAAAATAGAAGCCATTGGATAGAAAGCTCTTCAATTCCCCATTTTCATGACATGTTCACCCAAGTTCTCAACCTATGCACACATTTTTAAAACTTCAACTTTGTACTCATGATCCAGTTCTTTTTTGTATCTGCAACGATGTCACTCCAAGAATTTCCAGCTGTACTACTTTAGTAACACTCAACCTCTTCTCTGAGCAATGCCTGCCCCTTCCTGCTCTAACTGAAACCTGGAGGAGACACTGTTTACCTGCAGGCTTCTCCAGTGGTGGCTGCTTCTCTCCCATACCCTTTAAAGTCCTGGGCCTGGAATCAGGTGGGTGTCCTCCTTGTTTTCCAATGGCACTTCGAGGCCATTATCCACTTTGCTCCCTAAAATTGCCTAGCTCTGCAGCCAAGCTGTTGGTCTGTTCTGCCTGTAATCTGCCTGCCTAACTTGTCTTGGCCCAGGTCTCTTCCCCACCTGTCCTGGAGATTTAGCACCTACCTTATTATCACTCGCTCCAGTACAATTCCTGTCACAGGAACTGTTCTGAGTGATTTCAATTCCCACACAGATGATATTTCCTACAGCTTGGATCATCAAGTCGCTGGCCTCTTCTCTAATCTTCTTCTTCTCTACCTCCTCCAGTCACCAGACTTGCAGTTAGTCTTAGTCTTCACTATACCTGCATGTCCTCTACAGATTCAATTTCAAACATTCCAATCTCCACAATTATCACTCACTCTCTAGTTTGCTGACTCCAACAACTCTTCAATTCCTCCAGAATCTACTGGTCCTGTACCTTTCCCTGTCCCTTACTCCTCTCTCTTTTACTCAAATTCCATGATCAGCCATTATAGCCACGCCCTTTTACAACCCTCTTCCCCTTCCATGCTCTTTTATCTTTTTTTTTTTTAAGATTTATTTATGCATACAAGCTGGGGTACAGGCCAGAGGCATGGGGCAGTGAGAGGGTTCACCAGAGACAGAGTGAGGAGCAGAACAGGCAGATCAATGGAAATACACTGCTGAGAGGAGCATCAGGTGAGGCAGGAGAGGTCTGCCGTGCCATGTGGGAATCTCCCCGGCTGGACGTCGAACTCACGTTGCTGCTACCAACAGCTCCACAGTGCAGCGCTTAAGCGCTGCGCCACCAGGGAGGCCCCCACGCTCTTTTATCATACTTGCCTGGTAAAAAAAAAAAACCAATGCTGGTAACATTCATCCTTCACCTGCTCCAAACCTACATCCACACAGCTGGATGTGATGAGAAAAATTAAAGCCCCACGCAGACTGGTCTCATTTTAAACTCATGATCGCAAGTTCCAAGTTGGTCCTCAGTGCAGCCCAATAACTCTACTCCATCTCTCTAGGCACTTGATACCTTCTCCTGTGTCTTCAAACCTTCAAAACTCCCTCCCCAGCCTCCCTCTCAGATGAGTCTTGTGTCTGACTTCACTTGGAGGTAGGGGAACAGAAGCAATCAAAAGAAAATGTCCACCTCTATCTCCCACAAGCACAAGTCCTGCCCTACCTACATGTGACACGATGCCCCGTCCTTACTTCTTGTTGCCAGGGATGAACAGCCCTGCTTCTAGTTAAGGCCAGTTCCTCCCATTGTGCACTGTGTTACTGGAGACAGTTACAACAGTAACTACCTCTTCTTTCTGCTACATCACCAATTTTATCCTCTTTACAGATAAATATGCTGCAATATCTCTTATTTAAAAAAAAAACAATAACAAAAAACCCTCTCATTGCCATCACATTTCCCACTACCTAATAACTCTTTTCTTTCCTTTATTTTACTTCAAAACTTCTTCAAAGCAATGGCCTTACCCTCTTTTCCCTCATCCCTCTCATCTCATATTCTCTTAAGCTCACTGCAATCAGGTTTCCATCTCCACCACTAAAGCACTATTCTTGTCAAGTTACCAAAAAGTTTTTTATTGCTAAATATAATGTCTCAATTCTCCCCTTACTGAACCCACCTGCAGCACCTAATCAACTCCTTGAAACACTTTCTTCACATAGTTTCTGAGACTCCACTCTCTTGTTCTCATCCTACATCACTGGCCCCTCTTTTTCAGTCTCTTCGGTCAGTTTCTTCTCAGCTTGACGTGAAAATTTTGTGGTGCTGTTCTCAGACCTCTTCTTTATGCTCATTTGTTTGGGGATAGCCTCGAGCCTTATGGATTTAAATATCACCTACAAAATGATTCCAACATGTATAGCTTTGCCAAGACCTCTTCACAGACTGCAAAGATTACTACATGCAACTACTTGTTCACTCAGAGGTTTAATAAATACCTCAGACTTGTATGTCCAAAGCCAACTCATGATTTATCTTCCACAGATTCCAAAAATATGCTCTGTTCATATTTCTCCTTAGCTCAGTAAGTGGAAACTCATACTTCCAAAATCCTGAGATCATTTGTATTTGCATCATCCAGTCCACCAGTAAATCTTATCATCACTACTTCTACAGTGGTCCAAGCCTCGATGATCCCTCAAGATTACTGCATCAGCCTCTAATAGTACTTCTGTGCCTGGCACCATGTCCTGCTGGCCTCCCAGATTTCAGCACAGTTCCAGTGAACACCTTCATTCACCCTGCCTGCGTCCCCACTTGAAGCACACTTTGGAGTCTCCTAGTTTTGTATTCCATTCTCAGCTGGCTCACTACAGCAACCTCAAAGTGTAGAGGAGAAGTTAATGCCTTCAAGGGTCTTAGAGATGGAGTGGAGGGGAAAGAGGTAGAAAAGGAACAAGAGAACAATTCTACAAAGGAAACTCCTGCTAAGAACCCCTGATCATCTGCAGTCTATTTTCCAAAAATAGGTCAGAGCATGCTACTCCCCTGCTTAAGTCCTTGCAATGGCTCCCCACTTACCTCTGGATGACGTCCTAACTGGGATGTGTGCTTCCCTTAGAGCAAGTGGTTATCCCTATAAACAGCATCCCTCACACTGCTCTAACAGTCGATTTCCTATTCAAGGCCACCCTAAACTGAAGTTGAGAAGCTGTTCCCAATGCAAACAAAACACAGTGTTGGGCAAATAACAGATACTCAACAAAAATATAAACTTCTTGACTGAATAAATGTCCTGGGATACTAAGACAAAGAATTATTCCCTGTAGCAGAGTGGTGTAACTGAATCCCAAAAGGCCTCAGAAATGACATTTCATCAACAATTTACTCTGAATTTCCTATTATTCTTTCTGCTCCTCAGCCTCAAAACAAGTAACAGGTGTGGGTTTGTAAGCTAAATAAATATAAAGCACTTTAACACCCAACCCCCATGGTGGAGTTCTAAAATACACATCAGATTCAAATCAAAACCTATCATAACGAGGTTCAGATGACTGATAAACTTCTTACTATGACTTTTGGGGCATAGCAGTCTGTTAACAAGAACAAGGACAATATCCATTTTATTCGCCAACATGTTCATGCTGTTTAGCCAAAGGATAACTATTACTAGTTCACATACATTGAGTACATGTTAAAAGTAATATTTAATCTTTAAGGACTCTTTCATTTTATTGCCTAGACCCAAGGAGGTAGGTACTTCACAGACAAGGAAACAAAAGGCACAGAGAGAGTAGTAACAAGAGGCCACACAGCTGAAGGCGAACCCCAGGCAGTATGACCTAAGACTCCCACTCTCCAACACTTGCGGTGATTTTACTACACTGCCTCTTAGTACTGGCACCGAAACTAGCAGTGAATGAAAAATGAATATAGAGCCTTCTTTTGCTAAACAACTATTATCAATGTTTTATCAGGCACCAGATTCAAAAGAATTAAAATCACACCTTTGGAAATAAAGATCAAATATCAACATATCTCTTCCTCAGAACTGAGTACCTCATCATTTCACCTACTTTGGGTTGCTTTATTACCCTCTTCTTTTCAAGTTGATTCCTCCTACTCCAAAAGACTCTCACTAATTCTTACTTTCAGGTTGCAGGCAAAAGAAAAAAAGCTCACTCTCAGCTCACTGTTTCCACATACCGTTGAAGAGACACCGCCTAGCTTAATTGTTTCCACTGTGGTCCCTGAATCTTCAACAGCTGTCTTCTTCTCTGGTGGCATGGACGTGCCAGGTTCTCCAGCTGCTCTTTTATTTCCAATTCCTGACATCTTGGCACAAGATGTTTTCCTGGAGGGAAAAGGGGCAAAAACTGAGGTTACATATGCTATGAGAGTAGCAAGAAAGAAACCACCTATGATGTAAAAATTAGCAACTCTTTCAGCACAACCTACAGCCCCGATCCATTAATTCTACACTGAGCAATACAATCCCCAAATTCCTCTTGGAAAGAAAAAAGTAAATTGTGGAGTAAGAGTCAGGGCTCAATTGACATGATTACAAATCTCTAAATAGGATGCTAACATGGAATAAAATAATGAGCAGAGTGTGAAAACACCAAGACAATTTTCAAAAACCCCACTTCCTGAAATGACAAAATCAGAAATACAAATTAATTAGGACAGAAGTTAATGCTATAGTATTGGGAGAATCACAACTGAAGGAGCTGGAAGATGGCTACTAGGTCATTAATATTGGACACCACATTTATCATCTCTGAGCCTGTGTCCTAAACCAACAATAACAAACAGATATGCTTCCTGTGCCCCTTACTGGGAATGAATAAGTATACAAGAAAAGTAGCATAAT
Source organism: Scalopus aquaticus (assembly GCA_004024925.1). Lineage (NCBI taxonomy): Eukaryota > Metazoa > Chordata > Mammalia > Eulipotyphla > Talpidae > Scalopus > Scalopus aquaticus. The sequence goes on along the minus strand of PVIJ01000609.1, from coordinate 121,488 downwards.
GCCTGACATTAAGTACTCAGAAATGCTAGTTCTCCTTTTCCTATCTACAGTCTTTTGCTTTCTCAAACACTCTCCCATGCGTCTATGCAAGCCTAGGGAAGTTGGACTTGGGTTCCCAGCCACGTATCTACCTCTTCGGGTGCCGTGTCGCCGTGAAACAGTGAGTTCTCCAAGAGCTTCGGTTTCCTTTTACGATGGAAGCGAATAAATATCTTGCTGCCTCACCTGGCTCCCAGGATTTCAGAGCTCAAAGAAGGAGGTATGGATGCTAAAGCACTTTGCTACTTTAGGAAGCAGTCCTGCCATCGCGCAGATTACACACTATTCTGCTTCCAATTCAAGCTCCAGGAAAGGGGCTATCTGTGGCAGCAACGTAAGACGTCGCCTGGAGAAAGAAGAAAACAGGCGGACGAGGGCCACAAACCCCCTAGCGAGGAGCCGAAGATCCCAGCCTCCGGCGTGGCCAATTGCAGGCCCGGGAGAGGAAGGCCAGGAACTAAGAGGATGAAGATTTCCGCGGGGCCCGCGCAGTCCCGTCGCGCCAAGCCTCTGCGGGTATCTAACCTGAGTTCTTTCAACTTGCGCCCCCCGGGGAGCGGAACCCCCGGCAGTTGTACACCAAGGTCCGCTCAGTGCTCCCCTTCACCCCAGACGCGCAGGCGAAGACCCCGCGAAGGTTCCGGGAGGAAGGACCTGGGACAGGAAGAAGGGGAGAAACAGGAAGTCGCTTCAACCCGAACGGGTGACGCCGGAGACCCAGCCGGGCGGAAGTGACGCGCCGCCTAGAGGACGCCGAGCGCCCAGAAGCAAGAGCGGTCTGGATGGCAACGCTTGGCGATAGAAGGTCATCTCCAGCAGACTCCGTCCTTGCCGACTCCGGAAGGAGAGCTCCTGATTTCTTTGGTTGATTTGTTCCCTTTGCCACTGCAGCCCGGTTTTTCTACTAAGATAAAGCACCTTGTTGTGTTGCCTGTTACTGGTTCTGCCGTGATTCGCTGAAACTGCGGATTGGCTGATTGTACCGTCCATCTCCGGAACGAACTGGCCTCAGAAACCTCAGGAAAATGTTACTCGGAGCCTGTTCTAGCTAAAAGGAAGGGGTCTGGAGAAAATCCAAGAGAGTTGATGATTTCGGGGCTTGTAGATTTTCTTACCGGGAACTATATACAGTTCTGTGTGCGCATTAGAATAACTTGGGGAGGAGTTTTTTATTCTTCTAGGGTAGGATCTGGACATCGGCACTTTTAAAAGCGTTCTCCCAACCCTCGCCCCCCTTCCCCCCTCCAGAGAATCTAACGGGCGAACAGAATTGACAACTACTGTTTTTGTGTTTCTTTGGAACAAGATATTGACTGGGGGAAAGATAAGAAATGCAAATCAATAAGTAGTTTCTGATCTCAACACAAACCTGTTTTAAGCTAATAAACATATTAATCAATAAAAGCTATTTCCCGTTCAGCTAAACTAACGTTTTCATGATAAATCAGTAATCTATCACGAAAGAGCTGTACGCCTTCCAGAACTGAAAAGGTACCTGCTGACATCATAAAGTGGCCAGAAGTAGAAGAATGATTGCTGTATCTATAAAATGAAGAAAGAAATGTTGGTATCTTCGAGGAAAAGATCAAACCTAATCCACTCTGAATTTCTTCTCCTTTGTATCTTTGATCTTTGTATTCTCCTATCCTCTGGGTCTTAACCTGTAGATGAAGTAAGGTGAACAATGAGAAACCAATTGCATTAGGATGCCTGGAGCTAGACCACCTTGCCTAATCTGGAAGGAAGTATCTGACTCCAACATAACGTTTGGTGAAGCAGAAGCCTAAGAACCCTGTTTGGAGATCCACCCACTGAAAAGCATTACATGAGACCCCAACTCATACCTTGATCTTCCTTTGGCTGCCTTAGTCAGGGCAAGCCTTGCCTCCTCTAAGAACCACTGAATGGAAGCAAAGGTTCTTCGAGTGCAAAGTCTGTAAACTAGAGGTTCACAGGCTTTATTTGACCAGTGAATATACTTTATTTTTAACTGTGCTAGCTATCCTTTATCGTTAATAACAAAAAATGTATTTGTCAACATTTAAAATACAGATATGCCACACAAGAATCCAAATTATCAATTTCTCTTGAAAATGTTGAAGACCTAACACTAACCTTCTCTTCTTGCCTTTCTACATTGCCTACAGCCATGTAGCCTTCCTCTTATTCATGGGTCATGTTATTCCTGTTTACTATAGTCCCCACTATCATTCCCTAACACTGAATTTCATTTGCATGTCGTCACCCATGTGCTGTGTTGTGTGGGATAAGTTGACCACTGATAAAAGGTGGATACTCTACCCAATATCTATTCCCTCTCACCTTAACAGAATAGAACTAGGATTTTATTCAAATTTCCATTTAGCCCCCAAATGCCTTAGGGGGAATCTGAGTTCACTTTCATCTCCAAGGATTGCAGATTTTGTAATTGTAAGTCCCTAACTTCCAAACCAAACTCCTACTCTTAAAAATGAACAGGTTAATCAGGATGAGTTGCTTGGCACACTAAGCCTAAAGTTTTCTTCTGAGTATTTTGTATAAGGCGTGAAGCAGGAAACTATCCAAATTGGTGATGAGTCCAACATAGAGGTGGACAGAGTCAAGAGAATCTCAGGGAAATGGAGCCCAAAAATCAGTTAAGTCATCCCTAATTTTAACACACACTTCAGTATGTTAGTGTAGATATTGAGAAGTGACATATAACTTTCAACTCTCACCAGGCAGATAATCATCTCCAGCTACTGGTGAAAAAAATTTTTGAAAGCTCCAGACAGCCATCTGACATCTTCCTCAAAGCTTGTTCTAATCCAAAAAGTTAGCCTCACCCTCGAGAATTAGGGAAATGGAATAGATGAGGAGGAAGCCAGAAAACTTTCTCATTCACCACATTCTCCATTTCTGACCAGCCATCACCTGTTCAGCATCTTAAGAAAAAAGAATAACCCTGGTAAAATAAGTTTGAGTCTTAAATGCACAGTACTGCATTTTCTGTGATAAGAGTTAATATTTATATCACTTATCTTTCAAAACATTGTCTCATAATTTAAGTAACATGTTAGTAATTCCTTCTTTTAAAAGAGAAGACAACAATTTATCTTTTCCAAGTTAGTATTTGTCAAAGGCCCCACATCTTACGTTTTGCAGTCTACCTTCATTACACAGTTCTGCCACAAGGTGGCAGCAGGCAACATTCCTTCGTTGGAAGCTTGGGCTGTGGTTTACTGTACTAACCCTTATTCATGTCTTCATCCTAAATCTGGAAAACTGGGCAACTACTTAGAGTGGGCTTAATGTGCTGATAAAAGACAAAAATAAGGTACATGGGGGTTTTGATTTTTTTCTTCTTTTTAAATATTTATTTTTATTTGTGGTACAAGAACAGGGTGCAGGGCTGAGGCATGCAGGGCGAGAGGACCCACCAAAGACAGAGTGGGGAGTAGAACAGGCAGATCCACTGAATTACACTGCTGAGGGGAGCAGGGTGAGACAGGAGAAGTCTGTTTACGTGGGTCAGCTCCCTAGCCGGAGATCGAAGTCATGTTGCAGTGGCTGGAGATAGTTTGATAGCAAGCACTGAGACTCAACCCCTTGTGCCACCTGGGAGGCCCCTACTTACGGTTGTTTAACTATTTTTTTCTGTGCTTCCCAAAAATGTTTTGCTCTAAGATTGTTAAGTCTCCATGCATTCCAGTATTCCATGAGCTCTGGCCTAGGTTATTTGTGTGCTAAAGATAATTCTAGAAGTCCCTTATTTGCCCTTTCAGAGCTAGCCGGAATTGAGGCAAGGAGGCCAGGCTTCACACCCTTGATTCAGTCAGTCATTAGATGTGGATAACAGGTGGCCTGGGGAAGGGGGCTGGCACTTGAGGAGCTTTCTTCAGTGAAGGGCAAACTCTGGAGGGAACTCAACTGTGTGCGTGCTAATGGCATGCAATATGCCCAGCCACTGGGAAAATGAGTTTTTCAGTTATAAAGCTTTTCAGTTTTAAAGCCAGAGGACAGAGGTAGTCCTTGCTGGAGATGGTAAAGCTGTGAAAGATGAAAGAAAGTTGCCTCATAGTCTTGCTAAGAGACAGAGGGGTCTGGGGTTCCTACCTGACGCCAGTAAGTGTGGAGTCTTGCAGAAAGGTGATCCTATGCCCAGCACACAGGAATTCCTGTTTCCCCTTCACTTGGTGGTTTACAAAACTATTATATTTTACCTACGAGTTATGGGCTCTGTTTTTAACTCCAGCAGAGAGGAGAATGGAAGGAGAGTCCCTTTCCCAATACTTTTAATAACCCAGTGCTGTGAACTGAATTATGTCCTCCCCGAAGTTCATATGTTGAAGCCCTAACTTTCAATGTAATGGCATTAGGAGATGGAAATTTTGGGAGATAATTAGGTTAAGATGAGGTCATGAGGTGGTACTCAATGATGGCATTAGTGTCCTTATAAGAAGAGACACAAACTCTCTCTGTTGTGTGAGGGCCTCACCATGAAGGGCCCTTACCATGAAGCCAAATAACTAGGACATTGATCTGGGACTTCCCAACTCCCAGAACGTGGGAAATAAATGTTTGTTTATGCCATCCTATCTATGACATTTTGTTAGAGCAACCCCAGCAAACCAATATAACCAAGGTTATCAGTCTTGTTAATATGTCCTATATAACAAAAAATGTCTACTAGGTTTAATTACCTTGGGTTTCATTATGTATGAGGTTGAATGTGTTCAAAAGGATATTGGATGTTTGTGTCTCCCGTGGCTTTTCTTTGGAAAATCTTGGTCTAATTTCTCCTTGGATCATTTTATTCTTCTGATGTATTTTCAGGAACTCTTCATATATTACAGAGTAACCTCTAGTACCTTATTTATGTGACCAATATTTTCTCCAGCCTTGTCCTTTCTTTCCCTATTGCTAAGTTTTGGTTTTCTTTACTGATACTTGTTTACTATAAGGAAGTTTAAAATTGTTATTATGTTAAATGTGCCAGTATTTTTCTTTGGGTATCATCATAAAAGGAAAAGTATTAATTTCAAGACAATAAAAATGTTCTATATTTTCATTTCACTCTTCATTATGTCTATGCCTTTGATTCAGCTATAATTATTTTTATACCTGGTGTAGATAATTATTTTTTCCAGAGGATAAGCAACTGACATTGTTTATTAATTGAACAATCAATTATTTCCTCTACTGATTTGAAATTTCACCTTTATCATTTCACCTTTATCTCGTATGTTTCTTTTTTGGAAAAAATGAAAAGTTTTCTGTGAGAAGAATCAGGCCCTTCTCCTTATACTTTAACTGGATCCATAATCCACATAGCTGTAGCAGAGACTCTTTTAACCAGTATTCTCAATTAGTTCTTGAACTATATCTCTTCCAACCAGAAAGGAAAGTTTTAAAAATAAGATAGGATTCCTCCACAGTGGTAGAGGTTTCTCAGCTCCAACTGTACCTCAGGAAACCTAATTATCAGATTTATTATCAAATTTACACTGGCCACATTACAGGAGCAGAGAATCAAAACAATCTTTAAACTTTATTAAAAAATTCCATTTATATTTTGATATAGTGAATTTATAGAGGAATGTGGGGATAAATGAACATTTTCTAATATTTAGTTTTCTCAACTACAAAAACGTATCTCTCTATTTTCTCAGGTCTTTCTATATGTTTCAGTAACGTTTCATGTTTTTTTTTTAATTCTAAGTAGCATGAAGTTTATATCTAGATAACGCACAGGTTGTGTTTCTAAAAAGAATAACATTTTAAATTCTATTTTCCAATTGGTTATAAGTGCTGGATTGGGAAGGTATATCAATTTTTATATTGACTTATCCTTATTACCTTAAAAAACTCTCTTCCTGATTTTCTTGGAATTTTTTTTTTTGGAAGGGGAGAGCAATCACATTATCTGCAAATAATTTTTTGCTTCTTTCCAATATGTATTAGCCCTTTTATCTCATATCTCATTATGTCTTGAAGAGAATGATGATACTGAAAACACAATACCTCATGTGTTTTTTTCTCACTATATGTATATTTTCAGTTCATGCCAACCACCTTACATGTGGTCTCTTAGAAATTAACAGTTGAATGTGCTTGTATGATAGAACCCTCATTCTTCAATCACCATGTCCCATCTGTGTCACCCATCTAAATCCTAACTGGTGCATGATTATTACTGATGTCTAGGGTTTTTTTTTTCTCCCCCTAGCTTTTAAATAATTCTAAGATCAATAAAGGAGAATATCAATATTACTGACACAGTATATGAATTTAAGCACATATTGACTCTAACAAACTATGCTTATGAAGATGTCATTCTCGGTCATACCAATACCTTCAGTTATGAATTTCTGATATTTGAAGGCATGTAGAGGTAGCATATGGCCAGGACCCCAGGAATGTTTAATGTCTTGCATTATCAGCACTCCCACCCCCACCTCAGAGGAAGAATAAGTATAAATTCACTGGCCCGCCTCAAAAGAAGAATAAGGAAAATTCACTGGCAAGGAACACCATTTCAGTTAGCTAAAGAGTTGTGAAATCTGCTGAGACAGCACCCCAACTCTTGTAAAGTTCTCCAGGCAGAGCTTCAACCACCATGCCCTCTGAGATACATCTGGCATTTCACCAGAACCTCAGGAAACACCTTGACTTTAAACATATACATACTGACATATTGTAAATTTAAGTTAACATCTCTTATCTCATAAGTAGTTCATACACATTTGAAGCTTGTTTGATTTTAAATATCTCCTGCTGAAGGCATTTATGAAGCAGGTGATATGTGATCTTATTTGGAGCAGGTGGGAAGGAGTTCAGGTGACATTCCTTCCCTAGTCTTACATCCAAGTATAGTTCTGATCAGTATCATTTACCCTTCATAATGGATTAAATCGTTATACCTAACTTATTGAACTAAAACCTCAAGTTACAATTCATGGATTCACCTAGAAGCTAGATTCATTTGCAGTTTGTAATTGAATACGGCTTTAAAAGTAATTGGATACCAAGGTAATAGTCACTTCAAAGATATAGTGGCAAAGATACTTTGCCCCAACATGTCTAAGCCGTGGAGCACATTTTGACACTACATTGGCATCTCAATTAATTAACCTTGAAGACTAATTTCCTCTAATAACATACAGGTTCTCTTTCTTTGCGTGTACACACCTTTATTAATGTAGTAATTGTGTGGATACTTAAAACTGAGTGCTGACCACGCCTAGTAAGATTAAATTATTTGAAATATGACATTTAGCTTATCAACAAAGAAATGTGCCATTTCAAGCTGCCACATGCTTAAATATCAGAAATACTGAACATCTCCTTTTGTACTTTGTTATTTTTGTGATAACTGTACTACTTGTAAATGAGTGCCAATCAATCTGTCAATTTCTATTAAAAGTTTAAAATACGTCATACCCAAAGATCTAGCAATTAGTATTCTAAAGAAACTAAAATCAAAGAATTGCTTAAATATAACTCTACAAAAATGTTTAGCAATATTTGTAATTTTAAAATTTCAGTATCTACCTAGTCACATTAGGTTATGTCCATAGTATAGAATTTCATATAGCCTTTAAAATTATGATATACATCTATATTTTTTAACATTGAAATTAGTTTACAGTGTATTGTTGAGTGGGATAAGCAAGTTGCAGGAATATATACGTAGCATCCATTTTTATAAGAAATTAAAAACCTTTGAAACCAATGCACTACCAGTTTAGGACCCATACAAAATCGACACTTTCTATTTCCATTTCAATCTCCCATTCATTACATTTTCTAAGTCAAATACTTTATCAATTATTTATGAATGAATGAATACATACATACATGCACACATACATACATACAATAGGTGAACTGAATAACACTCACAGCCTAAGTATTTACAGAAAGGGCATTATTTTCACCATTAAATTGTTGCAGCCTGGGCAGTTGAGTCTGCACACTTTGGCCTTTGAGATGGCAAGTGATGCCTTGAGGGCTGGGCTGAGACTTCTTCCCAGCCACTTTTTCCTATCAGAGGAGGGGCTGCACCCTGCCCTGCAGGTCCTGAGTGAGAAGGCTGTTTGGAAGGGGTAGAAGTGGAGTTGCCACAGGTTTTAAGAGCTGTACAGCACTTAGCGGGTTCACCTTTGTTTTTTACGAGGTCCCTGTGTGTCCAGACCTGCTTCCCTCTTGCTCAGCTGCTCAATGGTGCACAACACCAGACCCTTCACCTCTCTGGTCTGCTCTTCAGAGGGCTGCCCAGTTCCTTCCCTTGAGCAGCTCGCCCCCAGCATTTGCCCCAGGCTTGGGCAGGCTGTCCCCTCTACCGGAGGCTGGCTGCAACCTGCATGTGCTAACAGCTTCCTCTGCTGAGACTGCTAGTGGCCGTCTTTCACATTCTGGCCTGTGACTAGCTCTCTCTTTCTCTCTCCCCTCTCCTGACTCTCCCTGTTTTTGCTCCCCTCCCCCCACCCCAGCAAACAAACCCTGTTATTGCTGTTCCTCCCCATGGGTCTGTTTTCCAGTCATGTACTGCAGTTGTAAGCGCTCAGGTGAGCACCTACCCACCGGTTTACCCCTGGTCCCTTAGGTTTGTCCCATTTCAATAAGACATTGCCACCCCTCACAAGAGAGAAACTGAATAGAGACTGACTTCAGTTTTCTTAAAATATAGTCAGAGACATATTACAAATATTGAGATTTGAGTAAAGCAAAAATTGAGCCAAACGGAGCAGTGCAAAACCTGAGTATAATAGTTAGGAGAGCTCTACCTAAAGGAGCTCTGTGAGACTGCTATAGGAAAAAATGTGCAAGCAAAGTAGGAAATTATTGAAGTTTAAAGCCTCTTTGGTTGGTTGTGATTGGTTAGCCTTAGCTTTTGATTTGGTGACCTTGAGGCATTTACAGGCTTAAGTTTAGGTTACTTTCATGGAGCATCATGGCACTAGAGCCACATTCACCCAATGGGCTCCTTGTTTGATTAATTTAACAGCTTCAAGGAGAATCAGATGTGAGTCCTGAGAAGCATTTTGCTCGTGCCAGTTACTGAGCAGAATACTGTGTGGAAGAAATGAAATTTCCCCCCTACCTCTGGGTTCTTGGGCTGATTGAAAAATCAAATTAACATCAGAGATCAGTCAGAGAGAGAAAAAACTTACATAAGTACAGGGAATGTACATAGACATGAGGATTCCAGAGAGAGTGGGGCAAATTGGAGGCACATATATCCTGAGCTAAGGATGGGATAGGGGCCTGAGTCTGCAAGGAGAGAGTAGAGGGCTCATGTGGCAGGGAGAGGGTGACTCATGTGATGAACAGATGTTCTGTAATTAGTTATTTACCCTGCCATTTAGATAGCTTTTATAGATTAAAAGATTATTTCGGGCAGTAACCCTTATCATGGATGAGACACCAATTTTCATTCTTCTAAGTAGTTAAGGGAGTGGTAAAAGTTGCTTATGAGTTTACAGGGCCGCGATGGATTTCAGTTCAGAATAATTTGAATGCCAGAGTGACATTCAACACTTGAGAAGGCCTGTTCTGAACATCTGGAGAGGCTTATCCTTCAGTACTAAACCTCCCAAAATAAAACTAGAACCTCAACAATCAGACACCACATAGAGTCCACCATCCACTCACTGCCTATGCCAAAAGAAAATGCAGAGAGCTTTGCTTGACATGAATATCTTATCAAGCAAGCAACAAACTGTTTGAGAATAAGAGACTTTGCAGGGTTTCCCTGGTGGCGCAGCGGGTCAAGCTCAGTGCTGCGGAGCTGTCAGCAGCTGCAGTGCGAGTTTGATGTCCAGCCAGGGAGATTCCCACATGGCGTGGCAGACCTCTCCTGTCTCGCCTGCTGCTCCCCTCAACAGTGTATTTTGGTCGATCTGCCTGTTCTGCTCCCCACTCTGTCTCTGATGAACCCTCTCACCGCCCCACATCTCTGGCCTGCACCCCAGCTTGTATGCATAAGTAAATATATCTTAAAAAAAAAGAGAGAGAGAGAGAATAAGAGACTTTCTAACCGAAGCTCAGCTCTCGGTATTACATATCAGTTCATCAAATGTGAATAAAAGAATGTCATTTTCTATTGTGATTTGTTGTTAGAAGCCTGCGTTCCCTTGACTGCATAGGCTTAAAACCTGTGTATAGCTGGATAGCATAGGAAACTGAAAGGTCACACTGACAGCTTGAGGTTGTTTAAGGTCAGAGTCAGGGAACTCAGAGAAAGGACATAGGAAATGTAAAACTATAATTTGTTTTTCTTCTGAACTCATCATGGTCTTCTCACTACTATGAGGTCAAATTCTTTGAAGTATTGCAACAGTGGGATGACCTTTGCTTTAATGGACAATCTCATTTTCCTAATTTGCAACTTAGTAGGGGTATTAGCTGGAAGGGGTTTCCTCACTGGAATCACAAAGGCCTAGCTTTGGCTCTACCTATGCAAATGTTTAGAAATGATTTCCACTAGAACTCAGCCATGCATATTTTTCATCATTTGCAACTTCAAGAATACAGCAACCAAACCAAAAGGAGTATTCCATTTCATACGTGTTTTCTTAGTGACTTTAAGATTGAAACTGGGGTGAAATGAAGAGCTCACTACACCCCTGTTCCCCAAATTCTAGGTTAATGGCCATCACAAAATGTTTAGGGTTTGGTGAGTAGTGTGTCTTCCAAACCAACCCACTTGGAAATTATCTTAAAAGTCAATAATTTTACCATGATTGGGGCCACAGGAAATGACTTACCGTGAGATGTGTTTGGTACTTTTAAAGAGGGCAATTCTGAGCTAGGCAGATGAGCATTTCAGAAGATGGAGAAAGGAGAATCTTGTTTTATCATTGTGACTGTCTTTCTGTGTGAGCCAAAATTAAAAGGTATTATTCATCTTAATGCCCCAAAAACTGGACTTTGGAATTTGAGGACTCGCCTCTCTCTTTTCATTCGACTCTTATCTCTGCTTGTGGAAGAATTTCAATTCCCATAATACTGTCATTGTTCAGTCATTTGATTGAGCTCAGCTCAGATTCTGAACCTTTGTCAATTCTAGGGGTGAATTTGCCAGCTGCTCTACAGCATCACTATGGTAACAGCTATGGCACAGACTGAGAAACCTAAGAAGAATCAGACTGTGCTGTGTAGGCCAAGAAGAACATCAGATTGATACCAGGCAAATGGGGCTACAAATTTCGGCCAAAGGCAGTGCCCAAACTGCTTACCAGTCACTATCTTGGTTCTGCACCCATGCACACAATTGCAAGACTACTCAGACTTAGGGAACGGTAACAATGGGATTAATTTAACAAAAGGGGAAAGCAAAGAATCACTGAAGTCAACATATGGCCATTTACCTTACTTAACGCAATGTCCAGTCCGTTAAGTCCCAGAAAAGTAACAAAGGTGGCGTCTTCCCGCCACTGCTGACATGGAGCTCCTCTTCCAAACAATAGGCCACATTTCCAAAATGGCGCCTTCCTTCTTCTGCAGACATGCAGCAATCAGACTGTAGGCCAGGTTCCAACTCACGAGGACACACAGAACACAATTGGAGATGCTCCCGAAACTGCCATGGTGCCCCAGCACAGCACCAGGCCAACAACACTGCAAACAGCAACTACAGTGGCCAGACAGTCCAACAGACCACACTCGCGCAATTTAGGAAAGTGCCCGCTTCGGGCCTCTGCCTTCTTCCTTCGGCTGCAGTAAAGACAAAACTGGGAGCAGTTTCCGTCACTCAGCTACTTGCAAAGCCTCCAAAGTCGCTGGCCCCAAAGTCACTGAAGATTCAAAAACGTTTCTTCTTTTCCTACATCATGGCGACTGCTTCCTCTATTCCTTCAGCATGGCAACCGCCTCTTCCATTCCTACATCATGGCGACTGAATCTCCTCCTTCAGTCCCTTTTATTTTTCATTAGAAACTCTGCCCCAAAATGCAAACTTAGCATTTTACCTGGGGCTATTCAGTCTCATCAGCAAACCCCTTTCAGGGAGCACTACGTTTACCTGACTTTGGACTCAGCCTGGTTACAAGATGTGTATATAGAACGGGGGTATGGCTATGTTGTCTCATACCAGATGTCCTGGAGAGAGAAAAGATTGATATTCTTTTTGAACTCCAATTTCTACTTCACATAAAGCTAATCAATGACTTTTTGATAGTGATTTTTGAAGAAGGCAGAAGAGGTTTACCTACTTGCAGGGAGGGGTGGAAATCCACAGGGATGAAGTTGTGAATATTCTGTGAGAGGATTCCTCAATCAGTATACTGGGATAGAATTTAATAAAACAGAACCCTCTTTTTCTCAGGCATCAAACTTTCCCCACATTTTAGCACTTAAAATATAGGTTCAGCTGAAGCATATTCCCTATACCATCACAGAGACCTAGCATATTGAGCAATTTGCCAAACCAGAAATCCAGGCTAAAGGGTGTATTTCCATCTCTTCTCCCTCCCTTGTCTTAATCACCCCCCCCCCATTCCTGTCCTACACCATCACTTGTCACTTCTGCCTCTTCTTGTTCCTTTCCACCCACTTTCTCCTCAAAAAGGACTTAAAATGATTTTCATGAACACTGTGGTAGATTGATTAAAACCCTCTTCCCCATGCCGGCAAAATGACTATAACTTAATACCTGGATGGATGTGTAAATCTTTTAGCTTGGGCCACTATAACAGAGACCATAGACGAGGGGGCCTTAAACAACAAACGTTAATTTCTCATAGTTCTGGAGGCTGGGAAGTCCAAGGTCATGGTGCAGGCAGCTTTGCTGTTCAATGGGGTGTCTTCCTGGTTGGCTGCCTTCCTTCCTAATATGACTGAAAGATCATCTTTCTCATACCTCTTTTATAAAGGCATTAATTCCATTCACGAAGGTTCCATCTTCACAACCTAATCACCTCCCAAAGTCTCACTTCCAGATTCTAAAACATTGAGGATTTGAGGTTTAATATACAAATGGGGAAGGAGGTTGAGACCACAAACATTCAGTTACCTTGCATAATAAAAGAGACTTTGCAAATGTGACCAAATGAAGAATCTTGAGATGGGAGATGATCCTGGATTATCGAGGTAGGGAAACTACAATCACAAGGACACTCACAAGGAGACAAGAAGGTCAGGTTAGTAGTAGCAGATATGATGATGGAAGTAAGAGATTGGCATGATGCAAGGAGGCAGTTAACAAGGAACAAGTAAGGGCTGTAGAAACTAAACAATCAAGAAAACAGAACCTCCTCAAAAGCCTCAGAAGGAACTTGTCCTGTCAATACCTTAATCTAATGAGCTGATCTGCACTTAAGACCTTTGGAACTATAAGAAAATGCATTTGTGGGTTTTTTAGCCACTAAATCTATGATAACATGATATAGCTGAAGCAGGAAACAAATACAAAAACAGACTGAAAAATGGTTTCAGATTAAAGCAAGTTAAAGAGACGTGACAAATAAATATAAACTGTGATTCTAGACTGGACCCTTGCCCAGAATTTTTTTTCTTCTTTATTAAATAAAAACATTAGTGAGACTATTGAGATTTAAATAAGGACTATATATTGTAGTAGTATTGTGTCAATGTTAACTTCCTGGTTTTAATAACTGTATTGGGCTTTGTACAGAATGTCTTCATGTTTAAAAAATAGACATCAAATAATTTTAGGGATAAAGGGACATTACAGCTGCAATTTACTCTCAAGTGGTCACTACACACACATACATACACACACCCACTCACACACACAGAGATTATTATGTACATAAAAAAAACAAAAGGAATGAGGAAACAAGGAGGGTGAAATGTTATCATTTGAAGAAACTAAGAAATCTTTACAGCCATTACAATTCTCTAAGTCTGAAATTAGCCCAGAATTAAAGACACATACATCTGTGCTATAATTCAGATAGCATTGGTGTGGGTTTGTTGGTATTGATTCATGTTTTGAGTCATGTGAGTCAATATCAAATGGAACCAGGCCTTCTAATGATTTCATCAGAACAATGAAAAAAATTCAGTACAGAAGAAATGCTATAAACTATCTCCTCTAGGAACCTAACTGAGGATGACAGAACACTGAAGCTAACCAATATAGCGTGTACGACCTTTTTCATTGCTCACAGAGGCAATAGGATGGGGTATATTTTAGGTCATTAAAAAAAAAAACAACTTTCGATAGATTTTTTTTTAAAAGATGAAATTTACAGGATATTTTTTCTCATTTCAACAGAGTTAAATTATAAATCAATAAAAATCTGGAGACACTCCCAGGGTATGATATTATCTGTCTGCCCAAATTAAGGGTTGGGAGTGAGTACTGTTCTGGACTAGAACCCAAAGCCATGCCTGAAAGAGACTGGCGAATAGGAAGAGTCACATATCTAAAACCCAGGCCTGGCTAGGTGGTTAGACAAAATCTTTCTTCTTTTTAAGAATTGCTTACATTTCTGACTTTTGGAATAAGGGCTGTACTTGGTAAAACATCTCAAATCTTGCATTATTTGCAAATTGGAGATGATACTCTTTAATGTACAGGAGTGAAATGAGCGCTAGAGGAATGTTCTTAAGGCACCTGATAGAACGACTTAGAAGGCAAGGATTAGGGGTGGAAGTGACAGCGGCTCATTTTTATTATGGCAAAAACAAATCCCTCCAGCGGAGAATACTGAGAGCCAGCTGCGGCTATGCGGAGCGCGGAGACCTGCTCCCTCCAGCATTCCAGCCTCCTTGGCCTGAGCCTGCTTTTCTCTGTCTGACCATCAGTTGGCGCCTCCAGCCGTCCTCATTCCCCCGCTTTGGGGGGCTGCGGTGGCTCCGCAGCTCGCAGGTCACATGGCCTGCGCGAGCTAGGGGACCCCACTACGGAGCTGCGCCGTGGGAGGGGATGAGGCGGCTCTCACCTGAACCGCGCTGGGCCCCCTTCTTCCTGGTTTCCGGGACCTGCGATGGTTCCTCCACGAGGATGAGGCGGCCAGCCTAGGCGGCTCTAGAGGGGCGCTCGGCGGGCGCAGGGGACCGAGCTGGCCGCCCACAGCCGGTAGGTCTCCCTTTGGCATCGTGGCTGGAGCGCCCACCTGGAGAGACCCCAGATCGAGGGGACGAGGATTAAGGCGCCGCGGTTGGCAGGGAGAGAGCAGCGGCAGGGGCCCGGGCAGCCCGGGAAGGCCTGCTCCCCGGCCGTGCGCTCCGGGCAGGCGGGCTTGGCCGCGGCCCCGCGGGTGGCGGCAGCCGCTTCCTACCGGAGGACTGCAGGGACCCCAGAAGGGCGTCCCCCGCGCGGCCCGTGTGGGCGTCAGCGAAGGGATGGAGAGTCGAGGCGAGGGTGGCTCCCCACCCCTCGCCTGCTTCGGTTACGCCTCGAGGCCGACTGGAAGGCGCGAACCGGGTGCGTGTGAACCCAGTTAAGACTTCCCTTCCCTGCCCAGCCTGGCGGGGCCGAGCAGTGAAGGACAGGTCTCCTAATGGCCGCCCGAACGCCGCGAGGGTCTGCGGCGACTCCGGCCCGCGGGCCCCGGGGCGCCCACAGGACGCGCTGCTGCAGCGTTGGGTTTCCCAGGGCGACCTCGCAGCCCCGGGACACGGGAAGGGCCAACCCTCAGCGGAAGGCCTCCCTCCTTCCCTGCTCCGGGAAACACCAGCCAAAGGCAGCCAGCGTGGTGAGGGAGCCCGGTAGCCTCGACCCACGAGTGGGGAAACTGAGGCCCTAGCACCGCGGGTACTGCCCAAGGTCAGCGGCTGACGCTGGATCCAGAACTCTTCTTCCTTTCTCTTTCCAAGTGCGATTGTTAGGACCACCCAGGTTTGTCTCACGGGTGGTCCCTGGGTGCGGGTGTTGGGGTGCCGCACTGCTCACCGAGTGTCCGGGGCGAGCGATCCTGCGGGGTGGGCGTGATCCAGGCACCCCTGCTCCTCCCTTGCTTTTTCCAGGGGGGCCGCAAGGCGGTTCCAATGATGATCTCACTATGCGGTTCGTCAGCAAAACCTGCAGGTATGTGTGCGCACAAGTGTATTTCCCCAAGAGAACTAAACCCTGTTAAGGGGAAATATCTTTTTTAGGGGCGCATTTCTACAGGGCACTGCATCAGGTACTTTAGAAGGCCAGAGGGGGAAAACTATGCGTGTCTCACTTAACATTATTAACATTATTAGGATTTTTTAAGAAAATTATTCGTGTACTAAAAAGCACCCTGGAAGAAATGTGAAGGAGGAAAATGAAGATAAAACTTTATCTTCTAGATAATTGAGATTTTCTGGATATTTTCTTAAAATTTTCTCTGCATCCACACCATTCAAACAATAACATTAACAAAAAAAAAAAAATGACGTCTTATTTTAATTTGCTTGTCTGATTACCCGAGAGGAATCAACACACCTTTTTCTCTGTGTATTGGCCTTATGTATTTGTGTGGGTGAATTGATTATTTCTTTTGCCCGATTTTCAATTGGAGTGTCTTTCTATTCCTGATTTTTAAGTACTCTATATATTACACATTAAAGTAGCTTTTCTGTCATATGTGGTGCATAGTCTTTCCCAGTTTGCTGTTTGTAAGCTTTTCATCTTTACCATGTAGAAGTTTAATGTTTTAATTTAGTCAAGTCTATTGTTATTTTTCTTTATGGATTTTTCTTGAGAACCTTACTAAGAAAGGCCTTTTTTAACCCAAATTTATATAAATATTCTCCTGTATTTTCTTCGGGTACTCTTACGCTTGTATTAAAAACTTTTAAAATGGAATATATTCTCATTTATGTTGTAAAGTGGAGAACTAATTCACTTTTCCTGAATGGCTAGCCAGTTGCTGTAAAACCATGAAGTCCATTTTTTACGCTTGATTTAAATCGCTACAACTGATGACATAAAATTATTGCATGTTTTATTTGTTTGCATCAATTTATCAGTGTATTTGGTGTCAGTTCCATGTCAATATTTTAATTTCTGAAGTTTTATAATAGGTTTAATACCTGCTAGGTAGATTCTCCCTAATGTCATTGTTTTCCTGACTTAAAAAATATCAATTTTATTGAGATATAGTTTATATGCAATAAAATGCACCATTTAAATGTATATTTCAGTGAGTTTTGTCAAATGTGCACACCAGTGTCGCCACCATCACAATAAGAAATATGGAATACTCTATCAACTCAGTGTCTTCCTTGCACCGGGGCCATCCTTATCTTCCCTGTATCCTTGTACTATGCCACTCAAGAGCAGATCCTTATGGGTTTTATTAGTGTTATTTACAAATAATCCTTAGAATACTTCGGTCAAGTTAATCAACCTCTCTCCAGCCCACCAAAAACTAACAGAATCACGTTTGAATTTCTGTTGCATTTTTGATAACAAAGGTAGTGAGATTAGGGACCCCAATGATCACATACACCAGCCCCATGCCTCGCACAAAACTTAGTATTTAATGAATTGGATGCTACTAAAGAGCAGACAAGTAATACATGCTGTTTGCCCATGTGTAAAAAATAAAACACAAACTGCCAGCCCCTACACCTTTCATCTCTCCTTCTCTAAATTACATACATACATATTAAAAGCAAAATGAGCACATGATGTACTTTTCCTGCAATTTGCATAGCTTGTATTTTTCACTTAGAGACTTTTAGGCTGCTTGGTTGCTTTTACAAATGATCATAGATGGGTGGCTTAAACAGAAATGTGTCTGTCTCATAATATAGGAGGCTGGAAGTCAGGTTTGGTGAGGACTCTCCCCCTGCTTTACAGATGATTGCCTTGTCACCAGCAGAGAACAGGAGAGCAGAGAGAAGAAACAAGTTCTCTTTTAAGAACTGTAGCCCCGTCACTGGCTTGATTTAATCACCTTTTAAATTCCCCTTTTCAATACCATTACATTGAGAATTAGGGTTTTAATACATGACTTTTGGGAGAACACAAACATTCAGTCCACAGAGACCTAAAATTTTTTTTAATGTCAGGGTATTTAAAGCCTTTGTTTTTTCCCAGTATCTCTGTATCATCTCCTTCTGTAATTATTTAAAAATATGTCCCCTGTTTCTTGGCATTTCTTTTCTCTAAAATTTCCCTTCGCCCTGCCCTGCCCTGCCCTGCCCCCCATTCCTTTCTGCCATCTTTCTCTCTCTCTCTTTTACTATTACAAACAAAGCTACCAAATTGCCATGAACATTCTTTGTGTATCTTTGGTAACATGTGTTGGCATTACTGCAGATAGAGTCCCAGAAATATTATTTCTATGTCAAAGAGAAAGCACATATAAAAATTTATAGCGACTGTCCCAATTTTTCCCTCCAAAATGTCCACCAATTTATATGAAAGTGCCAATTTGTACATCTGGGCTATCTTTTTTATTTTTTTCCTCTCTGGGCCATTTTTCTCTAATTGTTAAAGGATTTTTGAGTCTTTTTCAGAATTTTATAGTATGTGTGTATATTCTGCACATTTCTTAAATTTATTCCTAGGTATGTTAGGCCCTCTCCCTACCCCCTTTGACTGAAATCTTTTAAACTATTAAATAATTTAGCGGGGTTTTTTTGAGGGGGCGTGTATGAAGTGTTGTATAAATGTCTGTTAGACCTCCATGGTCTAGCTCCTCACTTAAAGCTATTGTTTTCTAATTTATAATTTGTCTTATTGATCTTCCATAGTAAGTGGGGTTTTCAAGTCCTTAGTATTATTTTTTTTAAAGATTTATTTATTTATGCATACAAGCTAGGGTACAGGCCAGAGGCATGGGGTGGCGAGGTGGTTCACCAGAAACAGAGTGGGGAGCAGAACAGGCAGAATCGACTGGAATACACTGCTGAGGGGAGCAGTGGGCGAGGCAGGAGATTTCTGCAGTGCCATGTGGGAATCTCCCCGGCAGGGCATTGAACTCGCGTCACTGCTGCGGATAGCTCCACAGCGCAGTGCTTAACTGCTGCGCCACCAGGGAGGCCCCAGGTCCTTTAGTATTAGTGTGTTATCACTATCCCTTTTAAGTTCTATTATTAATTGTCTTATGTATCTTGGTGCCTCGTAATTCAGTACACTTATATTATGGCTGTTATTTCTTCTTCTTGTTTTAGATGCTTACTCATAAAATAGTGTCCTCTATATCATTAACTGATTTCTTTTTTTTTTTTTCATTAACTATCTTAACTGGCAGTCTGTTTTATGAGATATAGGTAGAGCTCTATCGATTTTTTGGGTTTTTTTGGTTGCTATTTGCTTGTATGACTGTCTTCCAGCCTTTCACTCTAAGTCTATGCATGTTTTTGTTGGTAAGATGATTTTCTTGTAAACAGCATGAGGTTAAACTTTGTTTTGAAATGCATTCAGCCACTCTACATCTTTTGGCTTGTAAGTTCAGGCCATTTACATTTAAAGTGATTTTTTAAGATATAAACACTCTTCCTTTTTTGTTATGGTTATAGTTTGTTTTGTTTTGGGTTTATCCTATCTTTTTTATTTTTGAGGGGCTCCTGTTTTAAGTTCCATTTTCATTATCTTATTTCTATCATTGTCTTAGTTCTATTACTTTTTGTTTACAGTTTCTACCGGGGTTAGTATGTGGTGGTTTATCATATGAAAACATTTAACATAGATATAGATATACCCATATATATCTATATATAGTGTGAGTATATATAATATTATTTACTATTTTTATAAATTCTGTCACCAGCCACATTCTGAAAGTCTTACCATTTCTAATGGTTTTTCAGCTGATTTTCTTAGGTTCCCTATCTGTACAGAGACAGAATGACATATCGGTTGAGAACATGGCTTCTGGAAACATGGGTTCAAGTTTTGCCACCCACTTAATATCTTTATTAACCTTGGGTATAAATTAATTGTGCCTTAGTTTTTTCAGCTGTAAGATGGACTTAATAACCATACTTAACATAGGCTTTTTAGGCTCAACAAGACGCTTAGAACAAAACCTGGCACACAAGAAGCCTCGGCAAACATTAATAAGTTGCTCTCTGACCATAATATGACCAAGCTCTTTTATTACTACTAATTTTATAGCTCAGGAATTGCAGTGCATCAAAGTCACAGGGCTTGACTATGGCTAATGTTTAACAAACATTGAATCTCTTCTACACATAAAGTTCTGGGCTGGCTTTGTGAAGGAAAGCAAAGATAAGTCAGACTGAATCCACTAACAAGGAATTTGTAAGTCCAATACACACATAAGTCAAGGGCCATGAGTCAAGTCATGGAAAACAGTAGGCATCAAAAAACATGGGCTTTAAAATAGTCCCTGTATTTTAATTGCCTGCTTTCAACATGGTAGCATCTATTTTTTTCATCCAAAATGGAATTAGTTCCATTTGCTATTTGAGAATTGCTATTTTGGTCAGAAGAAATAGATATAAGGATATATATAATTCAGAAGTTGGATATATTGTAGGAACTTAATAAGTGATAGCCATAAAGATCATTATTGCTTATAGCAAAATCAAGTTTAAATAAGTTGAACAAATAAAAGGTGAGTTATTGGTGTTAATAAGTACTTCTACAAGGAGACTGAAGTAAACTGAAGTCTGTGTTTGACTCTATGAAATAATTATTGAAAGCAAATGTCTCACCTATAAAAGATTGATTTAAGGCAAAATGGAACATGTAAACACTTAAATGAACATATTTATTTACACCGATTATAAATATATTTTTTTGTCATCAAAACATTATTCTTTTTGGTCTAAAAAGGCAAAATATTTATCTTGCTATATAAATATTCATGTCTTTTTCCACAAGACATGAAATTGATCTTAATAAATCATTCATGTATGTCACTTTATTTACAGGACTGCCTTCTGAAACTGTTTTACTCTTCAGACTTAAATGCTAATTACTTTTCAAAAAAATTTCACGATATAAATTGTTTTAGGGGTAGATATTCAGTCCATGTCAAATTACATAATGGGCTATAGGATTCAATAAATGATTTATACATATTTTTAAAACTGGTGGGATATTTACGTTAACTATGTTGAAACTTGACTTTTATTTTCTATAAGTCAGTACATTTAAGTCAAAAGTTACAAATAGTACCTAAGCTACTATGTTCCCTTCTTCCAAGGCAAAGTCACCAGTCTCTTTTATATCCTTCCAGAGATAGCCTATGTACATACATACATATATCTATAAAACCTAGAATGTTTGTGTATATTTTCCCCCTTTGTACACAAATGATAACATGCAATACATTTTTATTTCTTACATCTTTAAGTGAAAAGGCCTTTGGCCCAATTGAAAGGAGACAGGTAATGCGATTTCTAGGTAATGGCTCCCGGCTCCATTTTAAAATAACTTCACAGATGTCACTTTTCACGGTAAGGAAAGAACATGGATATGAGAGACTTGGCACTATCTCTTCTGATGCCTGTGCCATCTTTTCTTGAGGCAGATTTCTTCCAAATGAGTACAAACTTCATGATGCTTCTGTGTTAAGAGCTTACCTGCTATACTATAGACACCATTCATTTTACATTGACCTTATTGGTATCATACTGGCTTGGCCCTTTTAATTCTGTTTTTTAATGCTAGTCTATTCGCCCTCATTAAGCTTACTTATTCCTAAGAGACTACTTGACTTTGAACATATGGAATTATTTTAATGACCTTTTTACTTGGAGTTATTTGCACTGTAACACATTTACTCTTTGAGTAGCCCTATGAGATAGGTACATCATTATCTATCTTAGAGGTAAGGACTTCAAGAGCGGATGAGTGAAGCGACTGTCCATCAAGTGAGTGTCCATTCTGGGATTCACACTAGCGGCGCCTGACCTAGGGCCTGTGCTCCAAACTGTCCCTTTATGTCACATGCCTTTCTGGACCAGGCTGGGCCTGTCTCATCCGTCTTTATATCTGCCTACCCTTCCTCTCCTTCGTCGAAAAACTACTCATAGACCTTCCTTCAGATAGTTCCTCTCTTCTCAAAGTCCAGGACTCTAGAGTTTGCTTTCTCTCACTGGTTCCCATGGTTGTTCTATAAAATATAAAATGGAACTGGCCAGAATTAAATTATTCTGCACCTGCAAGTGTTAGAGAAATTAGAGATTAGAGAAAGGAGAGTAGAGAAATATGAAGGGAAGATCCTGACAAAGACATTTTAGGGAATGCTGAATAGTTCTTGGCTTGGGTGGGAAGTACAGATAAAAACAGAGTTTCTAGAAATTACTATGCAAGGTTATTCAACAAGTACCTACTTGCACTTATGTTAGAACTTATTTGGAATGTGTATTTCCTATGTGCCTTGCCATTTTGCATCTATTTTAAGAACCCATCTCTGTGTTGCTGTTGAATTGAAATAATGATCTTTCTAGTCCACCTGGTGGTTTTCTGGTACATTGTAAACCTAACTGAGCCCAGTAAGCATGAAAACTTTGCTGGATATACCAAGTTTTCATTACTCATAGATGTAACAAAAGAATCCCAGAGATCATGAACAGATACAATCAAAGAATTGTGTACTAGAGAAATTACTTCCAAGTCTCTAGCTGGCTGCACAGCCTAGGGTTAGAATTTCTGGTCTGGAGTGTGTTGAGCTCCATCCCTGGAATTTTTTAAGTTCTCTTGACCATTCTGTGTTCCCTTTCTCTTTAGGTTTGACTCACGCTGACGTGCATTCCAGGATGCTTTGTTCTTGGGATCAGACCTGACCAGAAGTTGACCTCATGAATACATCCACTTCTCCAGCAGCCATGCTGCTCCGGAGGCTGAGGCGGCTCTCCTGGGGCAGCACTGCCGTCCAGCTCTTCATCTTAACAGTGGTGACGTTTGGCCTGCTGGCCCCTCTGGCCTGTCATCGTCTTCTGCACTCTTACTTCTACCTGCGCCATTGGCATCTGAACCAAATGAGCCAGGAATTCCTGCAGCAAAGCTTGAAAGAGGGCGAGGCTGCCCTCCACTACTTTGAGGAGCTGCCCTCGGCCAATGGCTCGGTGCCCATCGTCTGGCAGGCCAGCCCCCGCCCCTGGCTGGTCATCACCATCATCACTGTGGACAGGCAGCCTGGCTTCCACTACGTCTTGCAGGTGGTGTCCCAGTTCCACCGGCTCCTTCAGCAGTGCGGCCCCCAATGCGAGGGGCACCAGCTCTTCCTGTGCAATGTGGAGCGCAGCGTGAGCCACTTTGATGCCAAGCTGCTGTCCAAGTATGTCCCTGTGGCCAACCGCTATGAGGGCACTGAGGACGATTATGGTGACGACCCTTCCACCAACTCGTTTGAGAAAGAGAAGCAGGACTATGTCTATTGCCTGGAATCCTCCCTGCAGACTTACAACCCGGACTATGTTCTGATGGTGGAAGACGACGCCGTTCCGGAGGAGCAGATCTTCCCGGTCTTGGAGCACCTTCTTCGGGCTCGCTTCTCTGAGCCACACCTCAAAGATGCCCTGTATTTAAAGCTCTATCACCCCGAGCGGCTGCAGCACTACATCAACCCCGAGCCCATGCGGATCCTGGAGTGGGTCGGTGTGGGCATGTTGCTGGGGCCCTTGCTCACCTGGATGTACATGCGGTTCGCCAGCCGGCCCGGGTTCAGCTGGCCCGTCATGCTCTTCTTCTCCGTGTACAGCATGGGGCTGGTGGAACTCGTGGGCCGGCACTACTTCCTGGAACTGCGACGCCTGAGTCCCTCTTTGTACAGCGTGGTGCCCGCCTCCGAGTGCTGCACCCCGGCCATGCTCTTCCCGGCCCCTGCAGCCCGCCGGACCCTCACCTACCTGTCCCAGGTGTACTGCCACAAGGGCTTTGGCAAAGACACGGCACTGTACTCGCTGCTGAAGGCCAAGGGGGAACGGGCCTATGTGGTGGAGCCCAACCTCGTGAAGCACATCGGGCTGTTCTCCAGCCTCCGGTACAACTTTCACCCCAGTCTGCTCTAGTGTGCTCAGAAATGCCTTTCTGAAGTCGGCCACTGGGAGATTCCAGTGTCGAGCTCTGAAATTGGATGTGGTTGCTGGCAGACATCTGAGTGTCCATGGTTCTGGAGCTGTAGGCGCTGGGACAACCGAGGCTCACTGGAGCCAAGAAGCGTGGCTTTGCCTGCTCCCTGGCCAGGGCAGCGGCTCGGGCCGCTCTCCCCCCACACAGCCACACTGCCTCCCGCGGTCTGCTCTGCACAACCAAGGGGCATTTAAATACGGTTATATTCTCCAGTTGTTTCCAGTTCTGCTTTGTGATAGAGCTTGTGACTTTAAAAATATATTGTGCACAGTGATGCGACTGTCCTAGGGTGTTAAGGGTAGAATTTGATGAAGGGAGATCTTTGTGAATGAGTTCTCTCTCGCTGGGCATGACAATGGATGCATGTTTAGAGTATGTGTCCAAGATGGCAGGACCCTGCTGATAGATTCCATTTGTTTCCTTGACCTGGTGTAATAAAAGCTGGTAAAAGCCATGCAGTGCCCGGCATCTTGGAGGCAGGTGATCTGGCTTCTGTTTCCCGGCGCTTGCTTTTCCACACACCTGTAATGCACTGATAATCGGCATCATTAGCGAGAACTTTCAAGCATGGCAAGATCTGGAAGCACCTTCTGAATTGTCTAAGCCAGGTTGTTTCTATTCAGTAGTGATTTAATGTTGAAGATTTCCAACATATTCTGATTCTTTGAAAACTGGACAGTACAGAGTGACATAAATGGGTAAGCTCTGTATTAACAGTCTATTCTTTTTTCCTAACTTTGCTGGTAACCATTCACCCTCATTGCATTTTCTTCTCAGTGGTATGATGTCATAGTAGAAAAGTCATGGGCAGTGAAGTCAGAAGACCTGACTTCTTCAGATCTCTGCCATGTCCTCATGGTGTGAACTTGAGCAAGTCTTATCCATCACTGAGTCTTAGTTTCTTCACTTGCAAAACTGGGACTGTGATAGCCACCTTTTAAAGTTACCTTAAGGATGAAATGACAGAACATGCTTGGTCCATAGGGGACAATGCACACATATTAGTTCTTTTCTCTCCTGTAATAAGTATAGAGAACTCAGTATTTTGGAGTAAGATATTAGTGATACGGTTTAAAGTATGAGATGGGGCATAGGGCTGACACCTATGGAGCAGCCATTCCAGGCCAAACAGTGTTAGACTAAAAGCTGACTTTTCATTGTGACATTTGAAGGGTCTGCAGCTCAGCAATCATCTAGCCAAAAAGTAAGAATTGTTCATTCACACCAGAAATGACCCCAGACTCTTCCTGAGTTTATTCTAAGACTAGAAGCTGAAAATTACCTTTCTTAAAGTTACAATAAATGTCCTTGGACAAGATTCAACAAGTCCCTCTGTGAGGAGGGGTGACTGCAAGAGAGTCCCAGCAGTGGTCCAGTATGATTCAGTGCCAGGGCTCCCATTTGTTTTCAAGTCCCATGGTGAGCTTCTGCGTTGGGATCTGCCCCAAAACAGAGGGAAGACATGCAGTTCATCCCCACCCTTTACTGATGAGCAAACTGAATCTCAGAGATGTTAAATGTTCTCTTCAGGTCCATAGAGCTGAACAGCAGCAAAGCCAGCACTGAACCATCACTCTTCTGACTTCCAAGCCTGCACATTTTTCTTAACCACCTTCATTTCATAAATATCTATCTAGTCAAGTCCTCTTTTGTAAAATCCGATTGTAACCTGGACTAAATATTGTCTCTACTTTAAACTACGACGCTAGCAACTCATTGTCATATTGGTCTTGGGGGACACATAAGCATCAGTATCATGTGTTGTGTTGTTACAGTGAGCTGTTATCTCTCTCCCTGGAATGTCAAAGTCCTGGCCTGTCGAGGTGTTCAGATTCCACTTCTTCATTCCTCCTCTCCCAGTAATTCATGCACAACCCCCCCCCCCCCATTTGAGAACTGATCCACCCTGATCTAGACCTCACTAGAGCACTAGAGTTTTGTTGCATTACTGATTGGATCTCCTCATGAAAATGTGTTAGCCAATAACAGGAGAGCTGCATCTAAGCTAGCCAGGGAATCGTTGCTGGTTAACATTTCTGCTCTTATCTATTGCATGCAGAAGATCCTCCCCTGACCCTTCATTTGGGATGGTGAAGGCCATCTTTGCCTTGTCTGATTTCGCTACACAATAAGATGTCTTCTCCCGTGGATCCTAACTAGTCTGCTGACCTTGGACACATGCAAAGGCAGGCTCGGTTCTGCCTCTTTATCCTCACCCACTTGTAGATTGTCCTCTCTTTTATCCCTATTTCTAGAGTCTACTTTTTGACATTGTCCTCGACTAGGACAGCTGACAGCTTCACACCAAAGCTGAAGTCGCTCACTTCGTCCTAAGCAAGGGGGCCAGAGAACTAGTCTTCCTCCAAGTCAAGGACTGTTGGCTCCCAGGAAGTGAAGGTCTCTGGCAGTCTGCTCACAATTCAGAGTTTATAGTCAGACCTAAGACGACCCCTACTGTGACTGAGTGTATTTGCATTGACTTGTCAGTTCAATAAAGGCCCTGTGCTGAGGCATCCTGAGAAGACTTGTCATTCTCCCTTCTGTTAATGGATGAATTTTCTGATGTGGCAAATGGTATTGAACACACACACTCATACACACATCATTGTGGAGTTGCAGAAGTATGGGCTGATTTCCTTAAAAATTCATAACTCGTTTTGTTGCATTTCTTAAATGGAAACATTTGAATTGTGCATTTTTAAAAACTGTTGTTTTAAGGGGAAAAAATGATGAGAATACAGCAGTGTGACTGTAGAACATAAAAAGGATTAATTTAAAGATATGATTGCTTATTTATTTGGGAGCTTAATTTGGGTAAAGAGGCATTCTAATTGGAGGTGATTATGGTGGAGTTTTTATATATACCAAGAGCGCTGTGAGTTACAGTAACACACAATATAAAATTGGATAATTTTAAGTCACATGAACCACTCGGATATTTTTATTCAAACTACAATGTTTGTGCTGAGAAATGCTCACTGACTGGCACTGTTATTTGAGATTACATTTTATCTCTGGAAAACCTTTGGGGCTGTGTCAAAGACAGTTGGAAAATAATTAGTTCTGATAGCAAAATGTACTTGGTATATTAGAACCGCAGAAGACATGTGCTATCACTTGCAGGTCACCTCAGTTGTGGGTCTGCAGCATTGCTGTGACTCACCATTCTGTAATGAATGGGAATTTCTGATTTAATTTAATTTCATTTAACAGGTTTTGATCTAACAACTTACACAGAAATACAGAAGAATAAACAGATTTTTTTAAATCACCTATGTTACCATAAGGGGGTCAGGACAGTGAAAATCCAAAAGCAAATGATGAATTTATCAAGAAAAAACATAATAGATGGCATGAGTATGTAAGACTGGGCAGGCTTTAAGATGTCAGAAAGATGGGGGGAAAGGACAAAAGATGTCGAGTAAGGCAGCGGGTTTCACATTTGTCACTATTCTTGTGTGTCTCCAATTCCCTCACGTAACACATCTTTTATGTATGCCCCACAGTTACGAACACTTGATAGGACCAGCCTCTGGAGAACACAGCAGAACTAAACAATGGCTAGTCAACTTTCTGAATGAACAATTCATTACTTTGCTAAGACCTGGCTTCTCATACATTTAGAATAGAATTCAAATTCCTTCATCTTCACCCAGGCCAGAATAAAAAACTCTCTGCTGTCATGTCTTACCTTCCCACCCTTGTTCTCCAAGCTCTAACCACTGGCTTCCTTTCAGTTCCTTGAACTGCTGGTTCAGTTCCTTGAACCAGCAGTTCAAGGAATTGGTTCTCACTGCAAGGTCTCTGCACTCCCATGTTTTCTGTCTGAAATGCTTTCCCTTGACTGAATTTCCCTGTAACTTAAGTTTCTACTCAATTTTAATCCCCACAAAGAATTTCCATCCATCTACTCCCTTCCTATCCCTAGCCCACCTACCATGTTACCCAGTTTGATTCCCATCAAAACTCTTGTCATTACCTGAAATTCCCTTATTATTTGGGGTTTTTCCTTCTGCTTCCCCCTACTCCCCAACCCTCACCTGTCCCCCCACAGAATAGAAGCTCCATATTATCAGGGGTTTTCTGCTGTATCGCCTGAGCCTGGAATATTTCCGGACACATAGGGAGTGAAAGAGAGAAGGAGAGGAGAGGGAGAAAGGAAGAGCCAGCAAAGTAATCCACAGTGGAGCTGTCTACAAACAAAAGGAATACTGAAAGGACGAATGGGCTAGGGAAAAAAATTAGGAGAACAAAGTGGGGTCCAAGTGATGAGGGCTGGTGAGGAAAGTGCAGTTTGACCCCTGTAGAAAGCTTTTTACATGCATTCCAAGCAGAAGAAATGGCAAATGCCAAGAGTTTTTTATACCACATAGCTACTTTTTTCTTTGTTTGTTCTTTTGTCTTTGTTTTCAGGGGCTGGGAGGGACAGTGTTGAGCAAGGGGTTCCTGTGTGCTACTTTCAGGGGAAGGCTGGGTTTTTCTCCTTTCAGGCTACAACTGCTGTATCTACCTGGTGTTGCCAGTGAGAATCATCTAGACATGAAGGCCACCCACAGTGGCTCCAGCTTGTTAGAGGACTTTTAGATAAGAAGACTGGAATGAGGTGAAAGCTCTATACTGTGTCAGTAAACTCAAGATATATCAGTGAAGGGTGAGTGGTTTAAGCTTGATGGTGTACCTCTGGAGGATAGAGGTTTACATTGTATCACTGAACATAACCCAAGAAAGAAGAGGTACACATCCCCAGAGACTGGAAGGGAGGGGCAGGAAAGCCTTTTTAAGGAGCATTTTTCTGGCACCTGACTTTCTACGTTTTAGGTTTTGTTTGTATAGTTTTGTTTAAATGTGGGCAAGTTGAGTTCTCTGCAAAACACTGTGCAGGCAACATGAGAGGCAAAGACTGTAGCTCAACAACCCACTTTGTTTTTACCCAGAAAACAAGGCAAACTGCCATTTCTGTGACACAGGGACCTGGGTTCTTATATAGCCAGCAGCTCAAACTTCTGAAACCACATCACCAGTCCGCGGAGCTTTCCTCTTAGTAACATGCTTAGGCAATTTCTCCAGTCCTTCACAACCATACTCCCTTATCAGGCCCAACACTTACGGGATCCTTGGCCAGCTGAGGTTCAGCCAGAGAAGCTTGACTTCCTACTAGCTCCTCCTCCAATGAGGTTTATGATAAAGAAGACAGGATTCTATCTTCACCTTGGAATAGACACGTAAAATCTATACAAGAACAAGAAAATGAAAAGGATCTACATTTTAAAAATTATTAAAAGAGAATGGCATATCTGCTACATTCAAAATTATAGTTCATGTATTATTCTGAAAAGCACTACATCAAACAAGTTGGCCATAAGCAAAACTAAATTTAGTGGTTTATCCTCTTCTTGATAAACACCTAAATCATACTCAGATTATTCAAGCTTTTTTCTCTTTTAGTACAGCTCAACTGTTAGCTGAAATGCACCAATCTGCAAAACACTGTCATTTTTGAAACGGGAAAGGCTTTGAAGAGATTGGAATCATATGATCTTTCATTTTACCAGTTAATACCAGGGAAAGAACTGTTTCATCCTAATTAACTCCTTATTATCACACTGAAAACATTAATCCTCACACTAAGGCAGATGCATTAACATTCAGAATTGCATCTAAGGAACCTTTTAGGACAAATCACTTCTGTCCTAAATAAGGTGCCAGGTACCATGTCTCAAATATCAATTTCCATTTATTGATGCCTATGGGGGAGACAGCTACTGTGCTGAGACCCCAAAACAAGTGAATAAGACATGCTTCCTTCCTCTCAAGATGTTGGCATCCTATGGGGAGTTAGTAGGTAAGTTCTGGGATGTTGCCTATAAATTGCCCCAAAGTATCAGGACTCTTAAGTTAATCCCAACTTCCTCAACCCCTCTACAACCTCTTTTTAAAAATGTTTTAAATTGAGTTAACATCGGTTTACAATACTGTGTATAACTGATAGGTCTAGGATCACACCCTGCGGGTGTATGTTACCAACCACATCCACCAGGGCACCCAGAGTCTTCCAGCACAGTCCACTGTGCCTCCCTCCCCTGCAGCCTCTTGTCTTGTCTTGAAGACAAGGACAATGTGACCCACAAAGGAAATGTTTGACACAAACACGCATCTGTAATGGACTGCCAAAGGACTTTGCTTGTCCACAAATAACACACCTTGTTGGCAGCAACTTGCCACACCTTTCTCAAAAAAGGATAAAAATAAGAAAGCTGCACCCAACCTGTGTTATTGTCCATCCCATCTTGCCAACAAAAGGTAGTTGATCCTCCAAGGGAGGATTATGGACTCCTCACTCCCTCGAGGGGAGTACTAAAGCTTCCCTGCTATTTCATTGCCTTTCCCAAGTCTGTGACCTTGGGTTTTTCTGTGTAAAGCCTCTTCTTTCCGTGTCTCACAGTTTGCAAAGCTGACTACAAGTGAGAGCCTATCCTGAAATTCTCTTGTCCTCCTCGTGGCTGACGGTAACACCTGCCACGAGCTGCAAGTGAGTATATGTCTTTGAACTCTGAAGAATCAACAAAAGGCCTTATATTTCTTCTACTTATTCTCATCACTGTTACCATGTAGATGTCTTGAAGCCTGAAGACATCCCTTTAAAAAAAAAACAATACCTATTGATCAATACCTAAAAATCAATACCTAATATGCATTGAAAGCATGTTAGCCAAAGTCCTGAGTCTGGCTCTCAGGATACCTGACCAAGGTACAGCTCCACAAACTACAATATTTCTTAATTCACAACCACTGTGCCAACTGAGCAACTGTAATCCCTGCCATGGAGGCGTCCTCGGTAGGAATGAACTAAAAGGAACGACCCACAACTATAGGAGAAGGCCTGAGTGTTCAGCAAATGGAAATATTAACTGATTAGAAAGCATTCTTGAGCTAATAGCTTCTAATTATCACCAGTACCAAAAGGGTCCTCCTTCTGGTGACTGCAAACTAGTGAATACAATATCCAGATGCGGTAGAGCAGAGCAAGGACTGATGGTTAGAAAGCAACGGAGAAGGCGGGACTCAGTTCCAAAGTACCTTCCCACTGGGCCGGAGAGACAGCTACTTTTAAAATAAACAAGAGAAAGGTGTGGTTAGAGACTAAGAAAATCGGGCGAGTCTTACATGCGCCTCTTCTCTGAAAAAGCGGCCTCTTCCCGGCTAGCTTTGCAGCGGGGCCTCTGAACAGCAGCAGATTCCACCGACAATAGAACAACCTGTAATCAGTCTCAGCGACATGTTGGCTGTTTCCGGTGTGGGGGAGTGAGGGTAAACATATCCACAGACAACATATCCACTCCCTAGTAAGGATATGAAGCGTCCTTTATATACTCTGATTTCTGAAATTCTGATTTCACTTGCCAAGATGGGACAACTCTAGTGAAAGGGGGCAGGAAATAATATCATCAGTCTACTTCTCCAAAAGAGATGCTTTTTCGTTATCATGTATTGAGAAAGTAGTGTAAATTTTGCAGGTTCATTTCAGTGCATATAAGACAGATTGCTGCCCTACTAGGATATATTCAGCTGCTAGTATCAGTCGGTGTTTAAGCTAAGTTGGTATTTAAGTCTCACCTAAGGAGATATCTGCAGAGGGCAGTCAGCAGTATGATGTCCACGAGAAACTTGGTTTTGTCTCTTACTGTTCTACCATCTTTTGCCCCCTCAAGGTTACTGCAGCATCAATATCAAGTTCTTCAAGGGCTGCAAAGCAGGAAAGAAAGGATTGGGGTAAAAACTTATCTCCAGTGAAGTTCTGTGCTCCTCCCCCCACCCCCAACAATTCCAGGAAGTCTCCCTGCAGATCTGATTGGCCAGACAGGGGCCACAGGTCTACTCCTAGACCAATCACAACAAAGGGAAAGGAGATAAACTGAATCACAATTCATTCCCCCTGCTGAGTCCTATAAGCAGCAGCTGAGCACTGTAATTGCTGGCTTCCTGTTGGCCATGTAAGTGCCGGTTCCCTGCTGGGAACTGCAGGTATGGAGTTCTTGGGAGGACTAGCTGCCGGCTCCTGTTGGGCCCTCTAGGGGGCGGTTCCGGGCGAGCACTATAGGCTCCAGCCCCCTGCTGGTTGCTGGCTCCCAGCTGGACCCTGTAGTCAGCTGCCCCTGCTGGACTCTGTAGGTGCTAGCCCCCTGATGAGCCCTATAAGCACCAACCCCTGCTGAGGATTAATTGGCAGCTCCCTGATGCAATTTTTAGGCGCCTACTCATCCTGCCGAGCACTGTAAAAGCTGGCTCCCTGTTGACCATACAGGTGCCCATTCCTTGCTGGGATTTTAAGGTACCAAGTCATGCTGAGGACTGTAATTGCCGGCTCCCAGCTGGGCCCTGTTGGGCGCTAAAGGCACCGGTGCCCTGCTGAGCACTCTGCCAGCTACCTGCTAGAGATTTTAGGTGACTACTCACCCTGCTGAGCACTGTAATTACCCGCTCCCTGTTGGCCATATAGGTGCCCATTCCCTGCTGGGAACTGTAGGTATGGAGTTCTTGCTGAGGACTGTAATTGCTCCTTCAGGCTCCAGTGCCCTGCTGAGCCCTATAGGCCTAACCCCCTGTTAAGCCCTATAGGTGAGGTCCTCTCCCCAGTCCCCAGTCCCCAGTTGGAGTCTCCCCAGTTGGAGGGCCCCTGCTGAGCCCTATAGGCGCAGACCCCCTGCTGAGCAGTGTAATTACCAGCTCCTTGCTGGAAGTTCTAGGTGACTACTCACCCTGCTGAGCAGTGTATTTGCAGCTCCCTGTTTGCTATATACCTGCTGGTTCCCTGCTGAGACTTTTAGGTACCATTGTTGTAGTGAATGAGATAGTGCAAACCCTCACCCCAACTTCAAGGCAGCCTGAGTCAGCAAGAGGACAGACATGCCTTCCGCCCAGCCTTCTCTTCCTTAGCTCCAGATAAGATCCAGTTTCTGGCTACATGGCATGACGCTCTGTTCTGCTTCTGTAACATAGTTTGCTTGCTTGCCTTTTATGGAATTAGTAGCCGTACTGTAAGAGCATGGAGGGGCAGGTATAAAACCCCTACCGACCCCTGCTTCGGGGCTGCACGTCTGCAGATGGGGCTTTGGGCAGGCAGCTAGTGTAGCCCCCAGCTCTGGGAAATTAATAAAGGCTTTTGTCTGACTGCTCCTCTGCCTCGTGATTATTGGGATGCACCATAACACCATGTCCCGGCTGAGGAGTGTAATTGACGGCTCCAGCTGGGCCCTATACGCTCCTGTTCCCTGCTGGGCCCTATAGGCGCCAGCTCCATGCTGGAAATTTTAGGTGACGACACACCTGCTAAGCACAGTAATTGTCGGATCCCTGTTTGCCGTATACGTGCCTGTTCCTTGCTGGCACTTTTAGGTACCGTCTCCCTGCTGAGGACTGTAATTCCTGGCTCCCAGCTGGGCCCTATAGGCGCAGAAAGCGCACTGAGCACTGTAACTGCAGCTGTGTGCTGTAAATTTTAGGTGCTGACCCACCCGGCTGAGGACTATAATTGCTGGCTCCCTGTGCTCTATTTTCTCCAACCCGGCTGAGCCCTGTAGTTGCTGGCCCCCTCCTGTGCTCTATAGGCCCTGGCCCTCTGCTGAACCCTATAGGCGCCGGCCCCCTGCTGAGCCCTGCAGCCCCCTGCAGCCCCCTGCTGAGCCCCACCAGCTCCCTGCTGGAATTTTTTGGTGTGTACTCACCCTGATGGGCACTGTAATTGCCAGCTCCCTGTTTGCCACATGTGTGCCTGTTCCCTGTTGGGACGTTTAGGTACCGTCTCCCAGCTGAGGACTGTAATTCCTGGCTCCATGCTGGGCCTCACAGGCGTCTGTCCCCTGCTGAGCTCTGTAACTTGTGCCAGCAAGGAACAGGCACGTATACGGCAAACAGGGATCCGACAATTACTGTGCTTAGCAGTAATTGTGCTGAGCTCTGTAACTGTGGAAATTTTATGTGCTGACCCACCCTGCCAAGCACAGTAGTTGCCGGCTCCCTGTTCTCCATGTAGGTGACAGTTCCCTGCTTGGACTTTCAGGTGCCAATTCCCTGTTCCAGACTTTATTGCTGGCTCCTTATATTAGAGCGTGAAAATGGAAACATTAATAGACTCTAAAAATATATGAGATGAATTATCAATTAAATATATGGATTAGAGAAATCTCTTCCTCTACAATATGACTGCTGTAGCAAATAAATTTTGGAAAATTTCTAAATCAAGTTTTTATGATTTAACAGGACTTGAAACCTACAAATCATATAAACATGAAACATTAATGAAAAACGTTAATAAAAAGAAAATGAAATTAAAACTATCTGTTGGTTATAATGAGAGTGGTAAGTATGTGTTTGTCCCTAGTTTCTAAACCCTGTCCTACCACCTTGGCAAAAGCCGACCCCTATACTATATGCACAGGCAACAAGTTATAGAAAAATCACCTCTAAAATCCTGATGTCATCTGTCCTGTGACTTGGACTAGGCCCTATGATTTGTACCTTGATGACATATCTTCATACCTGGGGGACTCCACTCTTGCTTTTCTTTAGTCATCTTAATGGAAAAAGCAAAACCTTCAAATGGGACTAGGACCCTGAATCCTGCCAGCATACTGGTTGCATGGGAGCAAAATGAGACACAGTTCAGTTGGAAACATCTAAAAAGAGATATCTCCAAGGCCAAGAAGGCTTGGGAGCATTTATGATAAGTCAGTTCTACTTAAGCTATGTATCCTTGCTAGAACTGATTTTTGTCAGATTTCCTTGAGCTCCCCCTAGAGGACATAGTAGGTGCTTGCACTTCCCCATGCTGTGCTACCCACAGGCTTAACAGAATCTTCCTGTTCAAGAGGCTTTGGAGACTCCTTTATTGCGGCATTTATTACATTATATTATTAGTTATAGCACATCTCTCCTTTGCCTGTGTGATCCCTAAAGGAAAACAGGATATGTCACCCCCTAGAATACCACTTTGACATAAAAATTCTTTTGAATTAAAGGTGCTTAAAAAACTGCAGATGCAAGAAGGGCCCTCTGAACTTTCCTGTTATCTTGAAAGCAGGAGATTAAACTCCCATGTAAAACATGTCCTCTCCATACCAGGAAGGAAGAAATGTTCTTGTCAGTAGAAGCTGTGGTCCAGGTTAAAAGAAAAATGTACAAACAGACCTTGTTAAATTCACTTTTCCATTAACTGTCCTAACCCTTGGTTTTGTCACCTTTTCACAATTTACTACTTTTGTCCAACTCAGTAGATAAGGACTCTGCTATGATCCCTTCTTTAGATCTTCGTTTTCCTGTGAGGTCTGCCATGTACCTGTAGAAATTGGCATGTGTGTCTCCTGTTCATCCATCATATGTTTATTTAATTCTCCAGTTCAGCTAGAGACCCTAAGATGATCAAGTTTTGCCTCTCCCACAGCCCGGTGCAGCAAACAGCTGTGGTTAAATCTTCTTTGTCCTTTGTAACAATACCTGCAAACCAGTGGGTCCTTGGCAGCTGTATTTGTTGAAGGAATGAAAACATCTTCCAAAAACAAAAAATGTTAACATTTCCAGGTTGACTAGTTTTGTCTTGTAATTTCTCCTTCTATTCTGTTTTTCCATATTTCAGCTAACAATTTATATAGCTCCTGCACACGTAATTTTTGGAGGCACATATCTGTGTCTGTTGCCACTAGATGAGAAAAATGACTTTTAAGCTGGTGAAATGAATTATTTAAGGACACATAAACAAGAAGTAGTAGAATAGGAAACTAAGACAGTTTTTTTTTAACCTCAGATTTCATAAAATGCCATTTTGCTTTTCTTTGGGTTTTTGTGAGCTGTAGCCCTAGTTTAATTGTCTACAATTGTGTTTGTCCGCTTGCATGCGCACCCACATATACAATGCACACACATATACAATGCATATTGTACATGAATTAGCAAAATGAAGATAGCATTCTCTGGCTCCCCCTTCTTTCTATTTTGTAAATATGATCACTGACTATAAAAGATTCAAGCACTAGATCACTAGTTCTCAATCTTGATTGGACACTGGAATCACCCCAGTGATTCAGACTTTATTGAGCTAGAGGGATCAAAGCACCCAGTTATTTTATGTGCTAAGTTAGGAACCACTGCAATACAGAACAATATAAAGAAAATTAAAAAGTATACTAATACCACTGCTCAGATATAACCACCACTGTTAATATTTTGGTGGCTCTGTCTTCTCTTTTTATGGAAACACACACCTAATGTTGCAAAAACAGGCTGTCACAAACAAGCTGTTACGTAACTTGGTTCCTTTTCCCAATACCTTCTTCCTCTCCCATGTGTGGGTGATGCATACACACATTTGAACACTTTTATAGCATTTTAGTGTATAAATATAATACAATCACTTTTAAAATCTCTTACTGATATTTACATATTTATTTGTGCGTGTATATTAAATCAGCATCACAATAAACATATTTGTACACACTTTTACACCATCAGGCTTCTTATAGTTACACTTTGCATTTCTCCATTCTGGTTTATGCTTCATTACAATTTTCTTTCCTTACATAAATCAAGAAAGGAAAGAGACAACGGAAAAGAAAGGGAAGAGGAAAGGAGAGCAGAGGAGGGGAGAGGGGCAGGGTAGAAAGTGGTTAAGAGGGGAGTGAGGAAAAGAAAGAAGGGAGAAAGAAGGAAAGGGCAGGAAGGGAAAAAGGAGAGAAGAGAGAGGGAAACGGATGAAAGGCAAATTTTTTTTTTTTAAGATTTATTTTTTATTTATACATACAAGCTGGGGTACAGGCCAGAGGCGTGGGGCGGCGAGAGGGTTCACCAGAGACAGAGTGGGGAGCAGAGAACAGGCAGATCAGAAATACACTGCTGAGGGGAGCAGCGGGCGAGGCAGGAGAGGTCTGCCACGCCATGTGGGATTCTCCCTGGCTGGGCGTCGAACTCACATCGCCGCTGCCGACAGCTCCACAGCACAGCGCTTAACCGCTGCGCCACGGGGGAGGCCCTGAAAGGCAAATTTAAGAATGAAATCTGACTCTCTTATTTGTTTTCTTGGTTTATTTTAGAGATCACATCTATTGCAATGATGCTCTTTCAACGCTGACTTCCAAGCATGACAGTCTGAGAGGAGGTAAAGTCGGGAATCCTGGTTCCCCTTTCACGCTTTCCTGCAGCTCAAAGATGAAGCAACCTCTCCAGGAGCAACAGCAGGGGACCTGCCACCTCGGTTTCCAGAAGGTCCGCCACTATCCACAGGAGGTCACTAGGGGATAAAAGACGGCAGCTTTTGTGCCCAAACTCCTGGCTGAACATGTTTGTTTTGGGGGTGCTTGTTGGCAACAGCAGGAAGAGAGTCACCTGATAGGACGCCAGGGATATGGATTTTTTGTGGACCTTGATTTGCTACAAGAGGTAAAAGAAAATACTTCTTTTCCCAATGACACCACCAGCATCGTTTTAGAAATTATTTGCCATCACGGAAAATTTGATCAGAGAGAAGTGGTTAAGCACATAGACTCTGAAGACATGTGCTAAGATCCATCTCAGCTCCGTATGACCTTGAACAAGTTACATAAGCTCGCCAATTCTCCATTTCCTCATCTGGAAAATGGGGATTATGATAACACCTATTCAATTAAATAGTATGTAAAATATTTGGTTCATGTTATAGCTAACTTGACAGCTTGATAACTTCTTACCCTCTTCTGGCTTCTGTTGCTGCTAAGCTGCCAATTGTAAGTCTGACTGTGCCTCCTTTGAAAGTCATGTTTTCTCTCGTTGCTTTTAAGATTTTTGTTTGATGTTCTACAGCATCACTATAAAGTATTTACATGTACTTAAAAGGAATTTGTCCTGCCTGGAATTTGCTGGGTTTTGTGAATCTGTGGATCAATGTGCCACCAGGTTGGAAATTTTTCAGCCATGCTTTTAAAAAATATTACTTCTGCCTGCTTTTTCTCATCTGCTAACACATTTCTATGTAGGCTAGAACTTCTCACTGATTAGAACATTTTCAACAATAGTAGTATAGAAATACCTTTCACACACTTCTGCATTTTATCCTCTTTCTCTAGTTTGCTTTAGACATTTTTTACTGATCTACCTTCTAGTTCATTCATTTTCTCTCCTCTATGCCTAATTTGCTATTAAATGTATTCATCAAGTTCTTGGTTTCGGTTATGTTTTTCAGTTCACTTGTCTGCTTGTCTTTTTTTTTCTATTATAAATACTTTATTTCAACTAGAAGGTACAATCTCTCAGGGGTTTCATAGTTTAAAAAAAGCTACAATCACATCATGTTGTAACTACATAAAAAACAGTGCTGTAAATGGAACTGCCTGGTTTGGACCATACACATTTCTGCACAGCCTTTATGGAATCTGCACAAAGAAATATCTTCTCCCTTTGCTCCAATTAATTGTTCTTGTATGTAAGTTGCTTTCTATTCCAGTATAACCAGAGTGGTGAAATAACAAGACCAGCCACATAACCAAAGGTTGCTCCAAGCGTACAGGACATGGGCCATACCTGCCGTGGTCTTTCCCAGTGTAACCAGGTTTTTGTCTGCTTGTCTTTTAAGATGTGCTGGACAGTACATTTGGAAGTTACTTGAAAAAATAAACTGAAGCTTAAGATGTTATCTTCTTCCAGGAAAGAATTTTTAATTTGCTTCTATCAGATGCCTGAGAGAGGGAGGGGGGCACTTCAAAGTTGTATTTTACTTGTGCAAAAGATTTTCCATCTCCTTTTAAAATGATTTATTAAATAACTGACTATTTACACTTTCTTACTTTATTACTCCCAAGTGCTATAAATCTTCAGTCTGCTTTGGAAGCGTGAGAGTATGATCTAGAGCTATATATTTCTATCTACCCCCAGGAAACTGTCCCAGCAGCTGTTCTTTACCTGGTAACATATTGCTAAGGTCACACTTAACTGTGCGTCTAAGTTTAGGTTGTGCTGGCATCGAGAATTAGGGTAATGCGTGAACTACGCTTTTTAGTACGCCGCCTGGAGGCTGTTGGTTTTTAGGGCTTCTCATTCTCTTTTCTCGCACGTCTGAGATTTGCTCAGGAATATAGCGCCTGCTCTTGGAAGATCACGGAGGTTTGCTCTCAAGGTAAAATTCTGGAGACTCCTCTGGCTTCTCGCCGCCTCCAGAATGCGAGTCCGCGCGCTCCCCGCCTGGGTCGCCGCGTCCCTGTGCGCCATCTGGTGGCCGTTCGGCCTGCCTCGCGCGGGCGTCGGGGGCGCACAAAGGGTCTGCGGGCTCTGAGCGCCGTGCTGTTCCCTTCCAGCTGCGCGCCCCGGACTCGTCCCAGCCCAGCGACACCTCTAACCTGCAGGAGAGCGACCCGCTCTGAACCTGGGCAAGGCGACCTCCCGATTGCCACTCCACGCTCGCCCGCACAGAGACCCTCTTCTTGGCCCCGCATCGCGGCTGCTCACCGGCAATAAGCGTCTGCTTCAGTGTGTGTTCTCTAAGTTTTTAAAAAAGTTGTGAGATTAAAATAGATACTTTTCTGAAAGAATGAGTGTCTCAAGCTTTATGGGTCACACTTAATAAAACAGTAGCAGCATGAACTATGAAAAGCAATGAATTAGAAATAATTCAAAAAGCATACTATCATCACAAAACTTGGACCTTTTGTCTTTAAATGTTAACCAATGTACCAGAGGCTACTCAAAAGGTTTATAGCAATTATTTGGTTATTTTTACAGGATATTATTCCTCTCAGATTCAAAAATTTTAGATGGAGGAAAATCAACTGAAAACCTATAATAATTAATTCTCGAGGTCAAAAAGGGAGCGAGTTACTAAATAACTAGCTTTTCCAAGGTAAAAGAAATAGATTTACTAGCAGCATTAATGTTAAAAATTCAGAGGAAAAATGTTCCAATTAGTAACAACAGAAAAGTTCCTAGAATAAACTTCCTGGCCTCCAGAATTGTGAGAGAAAAAAATGTTTGTTGTTTAAGCCACCCAGTCTATGGCATTTGTTCCAGCAACCCCAGCTAAGACAAGCAGATTCTGTTATTAGCATTTATGAATATGTATAAGAATAAAATGCACATAAGAACATGCATGACTCACACAATTAACTACTTGGGGAAAAACAAACTTAAATTCCAGCCTCAAACCATTCATAGAAATAAAATGTATCTGGATTAATTAGTAAACTATTAAGAATAAAAACAAGCATACACAAACACCAAAACCAAAAAATCCAAAGAGAAATACACAGAAAATGAGTCAAACTAATTATAATGAACTCTCTCTACAGTCTGCCACTTGATAAGGGCTGGTTCAAAATTCTTCTGAGATTAGCAGGCAGTGAGAAATGGAAACCTGGCCAGTTAAGAAACTACTCAACATTATAGAAGTAAGAAGAGATTGTTCAGGAGAAGCAAGTCCTAGTACTTAGAATGAGTCTTACTTCTCAGATCAGACAAGAATTTCTGTCTGCATACTTGAGAATGAGCGGTCTGTGGTGGGATTATTTGGGCATTGGCCAGCAAGTGAGTTGCACAAATTTATTTTTGGGCCTCCCCGGTGGTGCAGCAGTTAAGCGCTGCGCTGTGGAGCTGTCGGCAGCGGTGATGCGAGTTCGACGCCCAGCCGGGGAGATTCCCACATGGCGCGGCAGACCTCTCCTGCCTTGCCCGCTGCTCCCCTCAGCAGTGTATTTCCGTCTATCTGCCTGTTCTGCTCCCCACTCTGTCTCTGGTGAACCCTCTCGCCGCCCCACACCTCTGGACTGTACCCCAGCTTGTATGCATAAATAAATAAATCTTTAAAAAAAATTATTTTTGATGATGGTGGCAGGCAAGTGAGACGGTGTCACACCAGAAGTGCACTAGTGCCGTCCCAAAATGATCTCAGCAGAAAGTTGAAGAGCCGGGTAAGCCAAGTGCACTGTCTCCATAATTCCAATCTTTTCCAAATTGGAGGGAGTGCATATTATTTATAGAATTGTCCAAAGTATTTCTTTCAGGTGATATTTGATAAATAATCAGGGAACTTGAGTTCAAGTTTATGATCCTTTGTTGTGGAATAAAGATCTATGCATCTGACACCCATCTGTCTGTCTGTCTATCTATCGATCCATCTATCTACCTATCTATCTATCTATCATTTTTTCTGACCACGACCTTCTAGGATATAATTAATTTGAAAACCTTTCTACTTTTTCTTCCCACTTTTTAAAGTGATAGCTTTTATGTTCTCCCTGGGGTCAGAGGGTTTCTGTTCTCACTTGGCAAATGATCCAAAGGAGAGCCAATAAAATGAGTGGCAGAAGAGGACTGGCCCAGGACAGGAAACAGATAACAAGAGGGTGACTCCTCCTCTCTCCCACTCCAGCGGAGCAGGGCATGTGGTTGGTCACACTCACACCACATGCAACCTTCTCTGCTGGGGTGCCAGTGATGGCACAGAGCCTCCCTGGGCTCCTGCCACAGAGATAACTTGTTCCAGCTTCTTATTTATACTTCCCTCTGGCAACCCAAGAGGGCCTGGCACACCCAAGTCACTGTGCCTCAGAGGACAGACATGCAGTGGCAGTGGTGATGGGGAAGGCAGGGCCACAGGCCAACCACGCAGCTTGAGTGATCGGCCCTGGGTGCAATGAAGTCAGCTTGTCCGCCTGCCTGGCAGGGCAGCTCTTCCGGCCACTCAGTCTAACTCCAGAGCGTGGCCTCGTGGTCGTATCTCTTTACTCATCTCTCATCATTCATTCCCCTTTACACTTTTTACAAATGGTATTTTCTTTAGCCTTCTGTCCCTGTTTCTGTTTCACCACCACTTCCAGTGGATAAATCATACTCTCCTTTGGCTAATCTAACAAGTAAAATCATCTTTCATTATCTACAGCCCCTGCTATCCTTGAAAGTGGAGGGCACCTCTTCTTAGGTGCAGATATACAAGTTTGGAGATGGACTCAGGGTCCAGCTTAGCTTCATATTACCTGGAGAAAACTTTTGAGGATGGGAATGAGATGGGAGGGTTCAGAAAGAAGGATTCAGGTGAGGTGGTTGGGTACTGTGGAGGCAAAAACTTTGGAATCATTCCTCTTTGGTGACAGAGAGGGAGATGGGAATTTGGAGGATGTGGAGAGGAGAAAGAAATGATGATGATCGTAATATCTGTTATTTACATGGAGCTTAATTCTTGCCAGGCATTATGCTTAACCCCTTTCATTATTCAATCCAATTTTCCAGCAACATCCTAGGTCAAATACATGATTGTCCTTTAGCAGCCGAGACATTGAAGGTTAGAAATCTTGCCCAAAGTAACACAGGTGGGAAGCTCTGAGCTGGAATTTGAAGAAAGTGCTATCTGACTTCAGTGCCCACATTCTTAATAAATTATATTGACTTGCCAAGAAAATTTATGACTGCACCTTCAGAAAGCAGAAGGTTGAGTTTGAATTTGTGGGTGACTGGGTTGGTGACCCGGGGTGCTGAATGACTTTGCTCTTCATTTTGCTGCAGAGTAGCTGGTGCCCAGGTAGTCACTGAGCCACTGCCAGGCCTGCTGTGTGCACATGCTACCTGGCTGCCCTGCCCCCACTGTCAGGGCCTTTTAACCAGTTTTCCAGGAAAGTGTAAATCTGGATCTGACCAGCCTGGCACTCATCATTCCTCAAGAGTGCTGAGGCAGGGGGAAGCAAATCCAAAGACTAGGGGACTAGAGGCAAGGTGGGGTGGGGTGGGGGTATTGGAACTCCCCAGTTTCTTCTCTATATGCCAGTATTCTGAAGCCCTCTAGTCAATCATTAATCCATTTCAACAATACTTCTCCAAAGAAAACACTTTGTGGTCAATCTCAGTTTCTTATGTATCTTTTAAAACCACTTCCTTTGTTCTAGGGAACCATATCTGTCAAAAACATGTAGTTTGTTGGGTGAAAAGACCTTAGAAGATCATCAGCACTCCCTTCACTGTATAGTTGATGAATTCGAGGTCCTCGAATGGCTTAGTCATAAATTTTCTAGAATGGCTGGCTTTAGAGTCACAAATTCGTATGTCAGACCCCATCACAGGAGCGTTGTGATGTCTGCTTCCTGAAGTGGCACAGTTTCTAACACTTAGCATTTCTGAAGTCTGTATAGTTTTCAAGGCACTCACCTAGATAACAGTTTACTCATCACATATAGTGGTAAAGATAGACAGGCGAGGTACTTTTTGGGCCTTTTGTACATGAGGGTGGAGAGGTTGGGGAAGGTGTTTTCTGTCAGCCCTGTGGCTGGTCATAGGTAGGACGAGACACTAGGATCCGGAGCCTCCTACTTGGCCACCCTTCCCACCAGCTCACAATGTCTCCCCACCTTTGGCCAAACAGTTTCAGCAGAGACAAAGAATAGTGAGAAAAATTATTAGGCCAGAGGACATAAATGACATAAGTAACTGACGATCCTGATTAGACAGTGTGGGGAAAAATGGACTTTGAGATGATTGAGCAAAAGGCAAAGAGAAAACACTGACAAGGTAGTAAAGAGCCCTCTGTAAGGGACTTCGAGAAAATGGGCATTGGTTGTCAGTGGCCACAGTGGAACTCGTTCTTGTCAGGTAAACACCGGCCAACTCAGTAATTTGTGAGATTCTGCAGTCCATTCTCTCTGACTCTCTCTGCCTCTTCATCACCCTAACTGCACACACACATTTCCTCAAAGAGAACCTAAAATGCTTTATCACATTTCAAGCTTCAGCTTTACCATCTAGTCTCAAAGGGTGATATTTCAAAGCCTTAAAATTAAATTTACCCACCCTAGATGTCTGAATATACACAGTCACACTAGTCTTTCTAGAATAACAGGTTCAGATTTCATAGCCATGAAGAACATCAAAAAACCACCAAAAGGAAATAAGGTGAATCCCTGGTCTTTCATTCCCACGTCTGAGGTCCCCAAATGGCAATTGCTCTTGCCTTCATCCCAGTGTTTAAAATTATTTACACCTTCGATTCTGGATTTCAAAACTCTAGCATATCTCTCTCACAAACTGACATTTAATTCTCTAACTCTGTGAATATAATAAACACCACTGGGTTGCATACTTTAAATAGGTGAAGGATATGATACGTGAATTCTTCCTCAATAAAGCAATTAGATTCTTAAAAAGAGTCAAACCATCATCAAAAAGATAAGAAACAAATATTGAAGCGGATGTGGAGTGAAGGGGACCCTTATACATTAGTGGGAACATAAAATAGTGCAGTCATTATGGAAAACACTATGGACTTTCCTAAAAAAAATTTTTAAATAGAAATTTCTTATGATCCAGTAATCCTACTTCTGGGTATTTACCAAAAGACTATGAAAACACTAATTCAAAGAACTATATGCCCATGTTCATTGCAGCACTATTTACAATAGCCAAGAGCTGGAAATAACCTAAGTGCCCATTAACAGATGAGTGGATAAAGATATTCCATATATATATATATATATATATATATATATATATATATATATATATATATATATATA
>PVIJ01000609.1:0-76922 GCA_004024925.1 Scalopus aquaticus | reverse complement strand
GGTACATAAGGAAACAAAACAAATGGATGAACTAAATAAAACAAAAAATAAGCCTTTAGACTCTTAAGATCAAGTGAGTGATTATCAGAAGGAAGAGAGAAGGTAAATTGGGTAGAAGGGGTCAACTGCATGGCGAAGGATGGAACTAGACTTTTAATATGTAGTAAGTACAGATGAAGATTTATAATGCTGTATACTTAAAACTTAAATGAGGGTATAAACCAATGTTATTTCAGTAATTTTTAAAAATTTTAATGAAAAAATTTAAAGGATCATAAAAAA
Organism: Scalopus aquaticus; assembly: GCA_004024925.1. Classification (NCBI taxonomy): domain Eukaryota; kingdom Metazoa; phylum Chordata; class Mammalia; order Eulipotyphla; family Talpidae; genus Scalopus; species Scalopus aquaticus. The sequence goes on along the minus strand of PVIJ01000609.1, from coordinate 76,640 downwards.
AATTTGCAGAGTGTTTACCAATGCTTACAGCAGCATTATTTTCATTGAAATATTATCCAGTCTTTCAAAGAAAGGAAATTGACACATGCTACAACATGGAAGGAACGTGAGGTATTAAGTTCAATGAATAGTTCAATGATTCCACTTTCATGAGATAACACGGAGCAGTCAAATTCCTAGAGACGTAAAGTGAAATGGTGATGGGCAGGGATGGGGGAGGGAGAAATGCGGAGTTGTCTCATCAATATAAAGCTTCCATTTTGTAAGATGAAAAGAGTTATGGAGATTGGTTCCATAACAAATTTAACACTATGAACTGGCTACGATGGTAAATTTTATGTTATGTCACAACTTTTAAAGAAGTGGGGTCACAGTTCATATGCACCATTTTAGAGGAATAGCAGTCTGGATTCCTGTGACATTCCAAATGAATAACGATAGAAGAACTTTCAGAACCTAGTATAGTTAAGAAGGAAGCAATGGTCTTATTTTGCCTCTTAATTATTTCGAAGTTCTCAGGGATAGAAATTATAAGACAGTTGCTCCAGACTTTTCTAATATTGTGATGAATGCAATCATATATTTATTGATTAAATTAGTCAACAAAAATTGATTGGGTACCTACTGCACTCTAGACATGGTACTGGGTGCTTCAGGGAGATGAGACATCATTGGCCTCACCCACAGGTCTTACAGTCTGATGGGTTGAATTGATTGGTACAGGGTATGACTTGGCCACAAAAATATCCTTTTATGTTACTTCACGGGGTCTTCTATGAACACTGCAATAACCACCACCATGTTCTCTTGGTACTTACATATCCATTCTCCTATTTAGTTTGATTTGATGTAATCCTAACCTCAATTCTCTCCTCCCCCTCACTTCTTAGATTATACATTTCTTGAGAACAGGTCAGTCTTACCTTGTATTCTCCATGAAAGAGTATCCTCTACAAAATGTCTCTGTAGCTAACAAGATGCCTTACACACAGAACCTCCACAAAAAAAATTGTGAACTATGCTGAGATCACACCAGCCCTAACTCTGTAACCAAAATAATGACTGCTGGTTTCAGCTCCAGAAATCATCCCCACTGTAACAGCAGATTGCAATATGATAGGGTAAAATTTGTATTACAAATTGGAAAAGATATTTTGGAAGCTATATTGGAAAAGATATTTTGAAATGCCATATTGGCTCAACCATAGTTCGTCCTTGCATTATGTAAATGGACCCTGTTTTTTGTGGAAGTTATTTTTCTAATATTACTATTCCTATGGAGTACAACCCTATGATACAGGAGATGTACTTGCATATTCAAGTTTGTTTGTGGACTCAGATCTCATACTGTGCATGAGGACATTTAACTCTTGACCTATTGCTTGACTTATGTCGACATATTCAAATCAGGAGTTTTTAGAATGGGGTATGGAATGAAGAACAAATGAGGCAACTGTTGGAGGTATTGTCAATAATGAACGTGAACAACCAGTTGGAGGCCTTTAAAGCAGAGTTATGCATTCAGACCCAGTTATTTAATGAAAACTTACTTTTGCATTAAGTTCCTGGTCATACGTTATTTCATTCATGCTTCATCATCAGTTTCTGATGGAAGAATTGCCAGCCTGCATTATAGATGATGAAACTGAGGACCAAAGAGGTTGGGGGATTCTTCAATGTTTCACATGCTTTTCCTACATATCACAATACCTCAATTTTTAACATTTTACTGAGTTAAGAGACTTAAAAAAAAATAAAAAACAGCAAAACTTGCCAGCAATCTGTTCCATCAGGAATTGCTGTTTCTCTAAGGTCCAGTAAGCCTTAGCTTTGTGTTCCTGAACTTTGAGTCTCAGCTGCACATCGAATCATGGGGGTGGCCAGATGCAGATGACACAGGTGTGCTCCTGCCCCATGGCATGCTTGGCCGGGCTGCTGTTCACGTGAAATGGTGCCCAGCAAAACCAAGGCCACCTAGATCTGCGGAAGCAAGTTATTGCCCCCTCATTAATGCAGGTTTAATGCCCAAGGTTATAAGCTGCTGGGAGGGGGAGAAGAAAGAGCTAATCTATGCAGTCTGTGATCATCAAAATGTAAGCAGCCCTGCTTGAAACCACTGACTTGCAATGAGACAGACTCTCCGCACACCTGCCCATGATTAAGTAAGTTATCACCCTCTCTGAACCAATTTCCTTATCCAGAAAATGGGATCGGAAATCTTTTGATTTCTGAGATTGGAGATCATGTGTAAAAAAAAAAAAAACCAGATGCATCATAGAACATCAAAAATAACCATTGTCACTGTTACAACAAGAATAAGTACTAGTAGCATAAGTAGACTTATTTCTACCATACACATCTCAGCAGGTGGGATGTTTTAACCACAGTCCTGAACCCTAACAGTGTCATTAACTCCATTATTTCATCACCATCCTCTTCGTCTTTCTCTTTAGACAGCCTAGTCCTCTGCTTCTTTATCCTTCACATCAAAAAGACAGTATTTTTGCACCATCAACTCTAGTGTTACATACTATGCTGGGCTCTGAACCTCCCCCTCCCCCCTACTTTATGATTAATATGTTTCTAAGAATTTATACTTTTCTGACATGGTCATCCCATTATTTTTACATTTCCCCATAACTTTTATTTGCCTCAGGAAGCATACAATATTTTATTTGTATAAGATTTTGATTTAATGCTCAGGAAAAAATTCTGTAGAATAACCCCAGACCCACATCTAAGGCTGCTGATGTCTTTGATCAATCACTTTGAGTTTTATTCTAGTTTTTCCCAAGTTTGAAGACAAAAATAAAAGACTGAAAGAAAATGAGAATAGGGCCTCCCTGGTGGCGCAACCAGTTAAGCGCAACACTATGAAGCTGCCTGGAGCCACTGCAGCATGAGTTTGATACCAGCCAAGGAGATTCCCAGATGGTGCAGCAGACCTCTCCTGTCTTACCCACTGCTCCCCTCAGCAGTGCACTTCAGTGGATCTGCCTGTTCTGCTCCCCACTCTGTCTCTGGTGAATCCTCTCACCACCCCACACTTCTGGCCTACACCCCAGCTTGTATGCATAAATACATAAAGCTTTAAAAAAAAATAAGAAGATAAGAATAGAGGGCAGTGTTCTGGCATTGAAAACGTCAAGGAGCCCAGTATGGATTTGGGGCCCTGGGGAGGGTCTTTGATTGACTATTAAATGTAAGGATTTTACACATTCATTTAATGCTCTTATGAAGTTGAAGTTCCACTTTATAGAGGAGGAAAATAAAGTTCAAGGAAGTGGAAAAAACTTTGACCGAGGTCACGTGTTTAGTAAGTTCTGGAGCTAAGCCATTGTTCTTCCTGGGAGGACTCCCGGGCTCAGTCGCTCCTGAGCTATGCGATTTAGGTGCATCCCCTCATTCTCTGTGCTTCAGCTTCCTTACCTGTGAAACGAAGAGTCTGGATCAGGAGCTCTGTGGTCTCGGACATCCATCCCTGAGCCTTCACATTGTGGGAATGCAATGAGTGTATGAGCGCAATGAGTGTGTGCGCTTGAATAGGATTGGCTGTTTACGAGCCAATCAGAAGTATTGGTTAAACGCCTCAGGCCAAGGTGAGAAGGGGAGGGGAAAGGTTAAAAAAAACTTGGACGAGAAGCCTATAAAAGCTGTGTGCTTCCAAAGACTCATCCTATTGGCAGTTGCTGCTTCATCCACTGCTTCTGACACTTGAGAAAACGCTCTTCTCCCAAACAGTAAGTAAAAGAACTTCTGTCTCCTGGCCTGCACCAGGGAGTAAGGGGTTAATGATGGCTCTAAGCAGGTAGAGGGGAAAGTTCTTTTGCTTTTGTTTTCAGAACAAACTTGATGGCGGCTGAGAAAGGGACGCATGTACTGAAATGATTGTTTCTCCAAGCATAAATGCTCACTCGCCTCTTTCCTGGTTCTCTGTGTGGTGGCTAAATGCTCACGCTTAATGCCAGCGGCCAGTGTCACCTGTCTGACAGCTCTGGGGCGTCTCTGGCCTGGGAAAGACAACCTGACTCCTATGTGCTTAGGTTCAGTTTTTGAGATTCCTGTATATTCTGTTATCTCCATAACAAATGTTTCTTTTCCATGCTTTATTTCCATATTTGTCTCCTTCTGTCATTTTCCTCATTCTCTTCCCACACCTTCTAGTACTAACACTGAAGTTTCTTTGTCACAGAAATAAACTCTCGGCGTGTTTTGCCCTCGCCTTCACCCACTGCACAAATGAGAAAAAGGAACAGGCTGGGAAACATCACATCCATAGTTGGCATCTGATGTTGAATTGTCAAACGTGTTTGATATTTTCTGTAACATTTCCCACTGCACCAAACACTTTCATGACTCAAAGCTTAAGGTATTAAAAATCAAAAGCTGTTGATATATTTTGGTATCTTTGTTCTACTATTTGAAAAACAGGCATATTGTCAGGTTAGGTTATAGTGCCATTAGAAACAAACTTCTCTTTAAATATTTACTGAAGGCTCCATCACCCAGTTTGAATCCAACAGAGGCTTGAACTGTATGGTGTGGTAGCTTTAGCCGGGGCATATCTGGGGAACACCCAGGCCCAGACTAGAGCTGGAGCAGCTGAGCAGGGAAGGGAGGGCAATTGCTGTAATTCCTGTGACAGCTTAGAGGAAAGCACTTGGGGCTCTTTCTGGGCTGCTCCACATTTGTTCAAAGGCACCGGGGACCAGGCTGTCCTCAAGCATCTCACTGCACATGTCGCTGTGGCATTGGCGTGGGTATGAAGCTGCGGGCATCTTCACCCCTCCATATGTGGAAGTCGTGCACACAGTGCCTGGGGATCACACATTTCCAGTGAATAAGCCCCTCATTTTATCTTCTTGAAAACCCATCTGTCTCACACAGGGAGAAGTAAATAGAGTCGCTACAGCCTTGTATTTCTCCAGAAGTTAAATATTCACATTTTGCAAATTATTATCTTTTTACAGAACCTCTTCCAGAAAGGTAGAAATAACAAGACTATAGGATCTATCTATTTTGCTGAAGAAGGGCTGGAAATAGGATTCCAAGTCATAAGTCTGCAGGGTGTGACTTAGTCCTAGAAAATCACAGCGTTAAAAGGGGCATCACAATTCTCCTGGGCTGCAGAGTCTTTATCTCTAAAGTTGGCAGGATCTGGATAGTTCCGAGGACACTTGTAGCTCTGTTTTCTGTAGTTACCTTCTGTTCATATAATTTCATAAAATATTTTCCCAGATATATACTCTGTTAGTATTTTATATAGTATTTTATTTAGAATATATATTATATAGAATGGGTTATATAACAATATACATTTGTTCATTAAGAAATCAAACATTATAAAAAAATCCACTAAGTGAAACATGAAAGTCACTGCACCTATCCCATTCCCTACAATAACCCAGGTGACTATTCCGTTTATTGACCCACAGATAATAAATGTATTCATCATGTTTTAATTAAAAAAAGAATGACATTATATAATGCATACTTCTAGGAAACTTGCTTTTTTTCCCATTTGACTATACAATGTGAATGACTTCCCCTCACACTTTTAGAAACAACAGTTGACTTGAGACCTTGGTGAGAAGAGGCTTAGGGGCACAGAAATCATTCCCTATCATTACCCTCTGGCTGGCCTCCTGTCTCCCGGCGGTGAACATTGGCCTGTGACCCTGTTTTATGATTAACAGCGGGGCAACATTTGTGCTGATGTGGGACAGACCTTTAATCCCTCTGTAGAAGTTTAACTTCCTATAAACATATTGGTTCAATTTGACCTTTTCTCTGTTTTTCTGGTTGAGTCAGCACACCCAGACTAAAGAAAACAGTTGGTAGCAAACAGAAACATGGAAGTCCCCTAAGTAATTTTTTTTAAAAGAGAGAAATAGCCATACCTGACATTTTCATAGTGCTTTATCTTCATGTTTATCGTACAATTCAACAAATACATATTTTGAGTAACTACAATGAGCATGGTGCTCACATTGGTCCCCTTAGCAGTGAGAGAACCAGAGCAGATATTGCTACCATTTAATTCATCAGAAACTAAGACCCAGAGATATTACCAACTTGTCCCTGGCCCCAGAGAAGAAGAGGCAGAGCTGAATCCAGGGCTGTCTGGTCTACCAGCAGCAAACCTGCACTTTACTGTGCACATGTTTATGAACTGGAAATGTCAGTGGCGTGGAGACAATGGTCCACAGCCCAAGGTAATCCATGGGTGTCATCATCAAGGACATTAGAGGCATCCAAAGGCTGCTTCCTTCATGAGGTTCAGTCTTCACTTGAAAGAGGGGAGTGCTACCCCCTACCCCAGTTTTGTGCCTTATTAGCAAACAAACTCTCTTATATTCTTTCTCTTTTCATTACATGTGAAGGAGAAAAGAAATCCACTTGCCTATTGGGGCTGTTGTGAGGAATAAATTATACTGTGTAAGTAAAGCAATTATCAGAAAGCTTGGCAATAAGTGATAATTTTCTATTATTATTAGACTAATTTTTCCTTTTGTCTCATTAAGAAGACAGCTTTATTTTTTGGTCATTGTCAGTTCCTTTGTGCAAATACCTAAATTGAGCTAGAAAAGTTGTACTTTAGTCTGAAAGTCATCAAACTCAGGTTAGCTTTCATCCACGCGAAGATGTGGAGACCAGGCCGAAAGCGAAAAAATACCTGACTGCACTATTCGAACTAATGTATAAACAGGGCAGAAGAGTGCCTCCAGATGGCTGGGATGTGAGGGGCCTTAAAAGATGTTCTTTTCTGGAGATCATTATCTACCAGCCTGAAATAGTACCCTGGGGCTCCATCCTTCTGGGTTAAGACAAAAGTCCATGTGAGGAAAGAATGGCAACAGTGAGAGTGGCATCAGTTATGTCTTCTCAACAACTAACTCAGTAACCATCAGCTTCTTACAGCAAGATAAGCACCTGCCTTGAAAAAATCAGAAAATGTGGAGAAAACAATTTGCCATGAGAGGCAAGGCTGGGTGGGAAACTGCCACATCCTGGCAGGGACCTTGGGCAAGTCAGATAACTTCTCTGAGTCTCAGCTTACTCATTAATTAATTAAATAATTACTTACTCTTAATGAGGATAAGTGTCCTGGTTCTCTCCTGACTGTTTATATCAATGAGAATTGAGGTATAGAAGGTGGGCAGGGGTTTCAGTATATGAGTGTATGCAGAGATTGGCGAAAGGAGAAGGAACGGTAGGAAACCACTGCTGAACCTTCACGACCATTTTTTCTCTGATAATCCAACCTATGCAGTCACTCTCACATCCAAATGAGAACCCTATCAGTTGCATTTTCGAGACTATTCCAAAGTGGGACTCAGACAAAGGTAAAAACCCCCTTCGGAGGGCCACTAGGGAGGAGGTTGTTTGGGTAGGGGATCTTTGAGCCAGAGTATCTCTTTGCTAAAGAAGTAAAACTGAGAGGTACTTGAGCAGAGACAGCCATTTGACTTCAGCATCCTTAGAGCCCATGGGAACCTCCAGCCCAAAGGCACTTAGGGAAAATACCCTCATCTGCCCCAAATGATCTCAGAGGTGACCGAGTATAAGGATAAAAGGCTTGTATTCCATCCTCTATGCCTCAAAGGTAACAGGAGGTTAACATCAAGGCCAAATGGTGGTTTTTCCTCTCAGTCTTGCAGTCTAAAGAATAATCTGGTGCAACTACAAGCTGACAGAACAAAGTAGGGGATGATCACAGAGGCCAAAAGTCTCCCTGTGCTCAACTTAAGCCATTCGGGGCACCTGACACATAGGAATCCACATACTAGCCAGATAGTCAATTACTGCTCTGTCCTCTATTTGTCAGATTCTAGCTGGTCACTAATTGGTTCAGTCTCAAGATCAGTGATCCCAAAGGTCTCCGGGAAGGCAGGAGAAATTTGGCATCCCACCTTCATCCATGATGGCTAATTGCAAATCCTGCGATTAAGGATGAATAAACCAGACCTGACTTGTTTTCATGGTTGTGGAAATAAGGCAGAAATGTGGAAGGGGCCTCCAGGGTTCCCATCGTGCCCCAGTCCTCTTGGTCACGAACTCATCCGAGTCACTTACGGTTCTGTTCACGACGCTGCTACACATTTTTCTAGACCTATCGCCATGGCTCACCAATTTCCAGCTCTCACCCCAGAACAGAAGAAGGAGCTCGCAGAAATTGCCCAGCGCATTGTTGCCAATGGGAAGGGGATCCTGGCTGCAGATGAGTCTGTAGGTGAGTGCGAGAAACATCACAGGGCAAGCACATTCTTGTCCAGCATGTAACAAAAGCCACTTGACAATCACATTCTTTCCCCTCAGAGGAAGTAAAGGTTTATGTACACAGGAGTGACAGCAGAAGGCTCAGTAAGCACAGGCCTTTCGTGTCCTGTAGTTCCAGTAGGTAGATTTCTGAAAACCAAGGGAAGAGGCTCAAGCCCTCCATTTTAAGACCTCTTGTTAGAGTGCATTTAAATTCAGGCTCTAGCAAGGCCAGGAACTCAGGAATAGGTCAGACATATAGGCCCCTGCTGCTAAGCCAGTTTCATGTCAGCCAAGGAAGGCAAGGAAGTTTCTGCATTTGAACAGGACAGAAGCCTTGGATGCTCAAGGGAGAGCTGTGGCTGGCCCGCACAGTTTGCTACACAACAGCAGAAGCGGAGAAGCCAAAGCCTGCCCCACCTCCTCCTTCCACTCTATGTGTGTGCAGTCAGGTTGAGAACTGGGCCTTACATAGCCACCTGGACTCAACGGTGGTTTCCACCCTGGCTCCAACAGACGGGCCCATACACTCCCTAACAGCACTAGACAGCAACCAAAGTCTTGCCCTGGAGAAACCCGGCACCCTCCCCCCGTACCCCCCCCCCCCACCAAAAAAAAATTGGCAAGAGCTTGAGGTCTAGTTAAACAGCAGTCTTGCTGTCCATCCTAGTGAGGGTAATGAAGACAGTGTGGAGGAGGGTGGCAGAGAGCCCCAGCTGGCTCCCTAAGCTACGTGGGCCTGTCCCTCCTAGGCACCATGGGAAACCGCCTGCAGAGGATCAAGGTGGAGAACACAGAGGAGAACCGCAGGCAGTTCCGAGAAATACTCTTCACCTCGGAAAACTCCATGAACCAGAGCATCGGGGGTGTGATCCTTTTCCATGAGACCCTCTACCAGAAGGACGGCCAGGGAAAGCTGTTCAGGAACATCCTCAAGGAAAAGGGGATCGTGGTGGGAATCAAGGTGAATGCTTCTGTACCCACCTTACCAGGCCAGGCTCCCAGCACGGGGACTGGGGCAGGGCTAACCATTGAACATGGGCCTCACTTAATTTCTGTGTTCGTTCCTTTTCCTCATCATCCTCCCACTGAGAATCAGATCCTCTTCTAGTCTTTCCTTCCAGTGCCCTCTTTTTTCAACAAAGTTTTCTACAAGGTACTATTTAGCCTCTTTGTGTCTCATTTCCTCATTTCCATAGTGGGAAAAATGCCTAAGTTTCTGATGAGGATGAGGTGAGCTTTGAAAACAATTCCTGTCACAGAATTATTATTTAAGCACAGCCATTACCAATGGTTTTTACTAGATCTGGCACCACAACAACTTCTCAAGAGTGAACGCTAATACTGTGTTGACAACTCCAAGCCCTCATTTAATGCTTCTCATGGCTTCCGATGGTAGATTTGGTTATTATCCTTACTTTAGAGGTGAGTTGAGAAAATGGAATTACAAAGGGTAATATAACTGGGCCACAGCAGAGCAAGATTGGCGCCAGTTCAAACCTAGACTGTCCACCTCTTGGGCTCATGAACTTGGCCTCCGCTCTGCTGAGGGTAGAGGCTGCACCTGTATTCCCCTCCTATCCTGTAAATGACGAGGTGCTTGGCAGGTGCCGATATGCAATATACTTCCTTCGAATAAATGAATGAATGAGGGGGCTGCTCTTCCTGGACACTCGTGTGTCTCAGGTGCTGTCAGATAACTTCCCACTCCCCAAGCCCCAGGCCTGTGCTTTCCATCCGTCCCATCCTCCTCCAGTTGGCATGCTTCAGTTGTTCTTTCCCAATAACGTCCCTTCTATTATGGGCTGAACTGTGTCCCACCCCCTCCAGTGATTAACCTACCTGCGCATTCAGCTCCTTGGCTCATGAACAATAGAAATTATTAGTAGCGGGGGCTCCGCTTGTGTTTCACTAGGACGCCTGACACTTGGTAACTACTTATCAATTATGTATATTCACAGTTAGACCAAGGAGCTGCTCCCCTTGCAGGAACAAACAAAGAAACTACCATTCAAGGTAAGGATAATGTCCACTGACCTCATCTATATGGTAAGTTCGATCATGCCAGTATAGACGAGGAATGAAGGCAAGGAAGGGAGCAAGGAAGAACAAAACGACCATCACACTGGTTGTACAGACACACATGTGTGGTTTTCAATTCCTATTTAATAATGGAGTCACTTAGTGTTCTGAATCTCAAATGAAATGGGATGATAATACATACTTTGCAAAATGATTGTGGGGAATTAAAGTAGACGATGGACATGAAATACTACCACAGTGACTTGCAGAGAAAAGATACTCTGTACCTCTAAGTGTTATTTTTTCAAGGAAAATCCAGCAGCAGTGGTAGGGAAAATCCCAGACTTTGGGATCAGATATACCCAGGGGTGAATCTAGGTTCCATCACTCACAATTTAGATAATTTTACAAGGTACTTCAACTCTCAAGTAGACAAGCATTAATCACAGCATTGGGTTAGCTAAGCAGAGTTTGAATCCCAGTTGTCACACTTTAGCAAACTTGGTAAAGTCTCTACCCTCTAGGAAGGCTTGGTTTCCATGTCTTTAAAATGAGTACAATGTGAACTACTGGGGTTGTGATAATATAATGAGACAAGCCATGCAAATAGCCTAGAATCATGACTGGAACATAGCGAGTACTACACAAAGTTTATCAATAGTTCCCTTTACTCTTTTTTTGTAGCATACCCTCCATGTACATCCAAACCATAATATTTATTAAATCCAGGCCTCTTGGCTCAGTGATGTGATTAAGGTTAATTTGCTTGGATGTTTTCAGTCTTCGAGCTCTGCTGACTAAGTCAAGGCAGACCAATGCCTCTTTATCAGAGGCCTCGTGGACCAGGGATAAGGGTGTAAAGAAAGTCTCTCTTCCGTGACTTGCAGGGCTTGATGGGCTTTCTGAGCGCTGTGCTCAGTATAAGAAAGATGGCGCTGACTTTGGGAAGTGGCGTGCCGTGCTGAGGATTGCAGACCAGTGCCCATCCAGTCTTGCCATCCAGGAAAATGCCAATGCCCTGGCCCGCTATGCCAGCATCTGTCAGCAGGTGATCTGCTTTCCCTGGGATAAAGAACTGTAGTCGAGAGCTTTCTTTAGAGCCACTCTTTCCAATTTTGCTATAACTACGTATGTGTTTTCATTCAGCAGTATACCCAGGTAGCATTTTTCATCACTTTTGCTATAGCCAAGGGTAGTAGAGAAAGATTTGGTTCCACAAGTCAGTTATGAGCCCAAAAGGCCATGCCATTAACTGTTACCTTCTGCCACAGCACTACAAGCTGGGACTTAAAAGTGAGCACTCTTAGGAGTACTCTTGACTGCAGGGCACCCACTTCTCTAAATTCCACCATGTCCGACACATGACCCCCTAGATCCGTAACTCAAAGCAGATGGCTCTGATTTAGTATGAATCCAAATTGTTTCTTGGTGGATGGTGACTTGATGATAAAGTTCCCCATGTATGTTAAAGTGTGTCTGGGATCCACAGTAAGTCTAATTTGCTTGTGTGGGTGCTATGTTGGGGTCACCTGAGTTGTGGGTACTTGGAAACTTAAGACAAAAAAACTGCTTGTATTCTTCAATTAACCTACACAAAAGGCATCTTTCTTAGTGATGAAAGCTTGATTGCCCTAAAAGAGAGATAGCTAGGTTCTGTGGGAGCTGGAATAGTCTCTAGAATAAGATTCAGATATTAACAGTTTGCATTTTTTTTTTTCACACCCTTGCCAGGAAAACACTTCTTTTAAACCTTAGTGTTCTTATTTGGCTACACTAAAATGCTCACTAGACATCCAATCAGACTTCCTTTCACTGCTTTTAAGTCTCCACTGTGGAGTATTTCTCCATAAGGCCTTCATTTTATGCCAGTTGCAACCGCTGAATATCCTTCTAAGAAAAGGATCCCAATTAGCAGAGCTTTAGTTTGTCCCTCCTTTTCCTGCTTTAGAATGGACTGGTACCCATTGTTGAACCAGAGGTAATTCCTGATGGCGACCATGACTTGGAACACTGCCAGTATGTTACTGAGAAGGTAAGACTTGGCTATAGAGATCCCATTTCCAGTTGGAAAATCCTACTTTTAAGTAACATCTGTCACAATATATAACAGCTGTCAAATATGAAATATTCTTCAGTTGAAATCATTATGTAGCTTTGAGTAAGTAAGGAGATGCTTATCAAACCATCCACTTATTTGGTACCTGGGGAAAAATCCAGGATTCGCAGTATCAAGACTTAGGTTTGAGAATGTATGCTCCCAGTTGTGGGACATTTGATTAATCATATTATTGTTATGATTCTCACTTCCATTATGTATAAACTAAAAATGTTTTAAATGAGGCTTACCTGAGAAAATAGAATTACAAAGTACTTTTTCATATTTGACTTTATAAATCCCACAGTATATCTTTAGAAAGCACGAGTGGTAATGCAACCTGACCGCAGTTGCTTTGCTTGTAAAAGGCTAAAATGAGATTAAAAAGCATTTCTGTCTCTAAAATCTATGTTCTTATGACTACTTAGCTTCTATGGGGATGGCAAATGAAGGCTGGTTTATATGTCCCCAACTAATTTAATCAGGGCAGTCTAAATGCACTACTTGACCAAAGGGTATAGCGGGAAGGAAGAAGTGAAGGCCTCTGGGAAGCAGAAGCATGCCAACAGGCCAAGCAGTGAGCAGTTAGAGTAGGGGTGGTGCGGATAGGCAGCTTGGCTGTGCCAATGGCTAAGACATATAATGCATTGCTCTGATAAGGCCTATGGGCTGTCTGGAAGCCGTGGCTAAGCAACACATGGGCGCTTCTCATCCTGCATCCCTCCTGTGTAAGAGTACCAACATCAGGTGACTCCTAGACTGACTCAGTTACACCTGTCTGAACCTCTTATCCTTCAGGTCCTTGCTACTGTCTACAAGGCCCTCAATGACCATCACGTTTTCCTGGAGGGCACCCTGCTGAAGCCCAACATGGTGACCGCTGGCCATGCCTGCACTAAGAAGTATACTCCAGAGCAAGTAGCAATGGCCACGGTCACAGCTCTCCACCGTACTGTCCCTGCAGCTGTTCCCGGTAAGTCTTTCTTTTCCCTCTAACTTGAGGTCTTCGCCCTTATCCTCTGAAGGAGTTCCACAGGCTTTTGTGCGTGTCCGGGGTTTCTTTCTACCCATGAAACAGGCCTGTGCTATCTCATAGGCAGCCAGAACTTCCCCTATATGCCACAATCCCCCGTTTCCTGAGTCTGTCCAAATACATACAGTCCCTTCATTTCCTCAACATTTTACTGCCTTCCTTATTTAGGAAAGCCCATTTCTCTCCTTAGTTCAACTAGCCTCAGCAAAGTCAAAGTAGTTTCTCTTACCCAGTTTTATACAAATCAAGCAGAGAAAAGACCGAGACGTCACTTTTCTTTACAGACCATTGCTTGCTTGCCCAAGCAAGGTGCATGAGCTGGGACTGGTAGAATGTGATGGTTTCCTCTCCTTCCAGGCATCTGCTTTTTGTCTGGTGGCATGAGTGAAGAGGATGCTACCCTCAACCTCAATGCTATCAACCTTTGCCCTCTGCCAAAGCCCTGGAAACTAAGTTTCTCTTATGGACGGGCCCTGCAAGCCAGCGCACTGGCTGCCTGGGGCGGCAAGGCTGCAAACAAGAAGGCAACCCAGGAGGCTTTTATGAAGCGGGCCCTGGTAAGATGAGCTGCCTCTTCTCCATTTGATCAAGTGAAAACTTAGGGCCAGTCTCTCTCACACAGAGAAGCATTGCTTTCTTCAGGCCATAAGGTATCTTCAGGTAGTATGTACTGGGTATTTGAAAATGTGGCATCAGAACTCAATAGGAAGGTTAAGGCTAGAGATAATGCTGAATTGTCCATACTGGACAATTCAGAGTATACTGGAGTATAGTCGATGACAGCAGATTGAAGGACAAGTCAACAGGACACCTTGGAAGAAAGATAAGAGGCTCACAGAATGAACTGGCAACACCTTTCATTTAGGGAAGGTGAAGAAGGGAAACAACTCAAACAAGCAATAATAAAGTGACAGGATGAACCAAGGATCCTGGGAGCAAACAAAAACAAGTTTCAAGGGGTCAATAACACACTACAGAGAAATTCAAAACAAAGGCTGAGGAAAGGCACTGAGAACAACATTTAGGAGCATATCAGTGATCCTCAACAAAACAATTTCAATAAAGAAGAAAGGTGCCCAATCAAGAAATTTTCAGGAAAACAGCCAGAAGGGTTGCCAGGAGGAATGAGGACAAGAGGGGGTTTAATGCAATTAGAATTCATTCCTTTTAAATATCTACTTTGAGCCAAGGATCGGGGTGAACAAAAGCAAACACAGCTATTGCCTTCAAAGAATTTAGAGTTTAGTCAAATAGATGAGAACATGGCATGCTTAAATGTAAAGCAAAAAAAGTCAGAGGAGAGATTAAATACTAGGAGGGTGGAAATAATTGAAAGGAAAAGGACTTAGAGGAAACAGAATTGCATAAGACTAGATATTAAATATAGGTCTAAGCAAGGAGGAAAAGAGACAGCAAAGAAGAGAATGGGTTTGAAATTAAGTCTATAGAGATGAAGAGACTTAGCAGTTGGTACAGCTGAGATCATCTGTTGAGAGTGATCAGGGATTGGAAAGTTCAATCTTAACAGTGGGGAAGCTTGGAATAGCTGTTGAATTGTCTCCTAGGAACTGACCAGACCTTATGGCCAAACATTAGGCACGCTCAGCTGAGAGGGAACTTGTGATACATTAACTTAGTCTCCATATTTTCCTAACAGCTCTCCTACACATGCAGGAAGACTCAGATATGCCTAAAGGGGAAAGAGCAGGATAGATGACTGAAAGTTTAATTGTGAGATGGAAGAGTGACAAATTTGAGGGATAACCGCATTCATTTTGCTGATCACAGAGGAGCCTTGGCAAGGAATTAAGTGTAACCAGATGATTGATGATGAGGCACTATAGGAAAGGGAGTTCCCAGAGAAACTAAGGAAGCATCTGAGGGCATAAGAGAGGTGTGAGATTTTAGAGATGGTGCTTTATCTCAAGATGATGGAGAACTGGGTATGTCTGGGCTGGCATGTGGCTGATGAGGTGGGGAGATGTAGTTGATATGATGTAGGAATTGTGAAATTAAGGATCAGAGGTGCCATGTGCATAAGAAAAAAAAGGAAGCGGAGTTTTAGGATGGTGATTCTCAAGCTTGAGCTTGCATCCACATTACTTGAAAGGCATAGAGATAGCAAGTTTCTGATTTATAGGTCTGGGGTCAAGTCAGAGAATTTCCATTTCTAACAACTACTTAAGATCATGAAACCCAATTTGAAAATCACTGTGGATGTAGAAACTAGTCCTGGAGAGAGGAGATGATAGCAAAAGTGATCTGAATATGTGTTACTGCTGAGTGACATTCAAATATTATTACCGGTTTCATAATTCTGAATTTATTCTAAGGATATTATAACCACTACATAAAAATTACACATTCTTGTGGGCAAATATAGGTAGAATTTTAAAAATTTGTAAATAAGCTCTTGTTTCGCCCTATGGTATTTCAGCTGCCCCTTGCCTGATACTTGGCCATAATCATCTGACCAATTTCCTAGGAGACAAGTCAACAGCTATTCCAAGCTTTCTATTATTATGATTCAAACTTCTATTGCCTTATCACTATGTGAATAAGTAGTTTCTCAACTTAGAATACCATTGTTGCAATATTGTTGGTATACAAAAGAAACGATCTCAACAAGTGACCCAAATCTCAGGCTTACTGAGAAGTGCTCAGAAAACTGGGCTGGTGAAGGAGATACTATACTATAGAAGGGAGACAGGACATCAGCAGCAAAATTCGGCAAAATCACTATAAGGGGAAAAAAATGCAAGCGACGAATGTAGCTGGTTTCAAATGAGCAGAAAGGTGAGGGAGTACAGGATTGCTTTGCTCTAACATAGTCTTCTCTATACACTTGTTTTTTAGGCTAACAGCCAGGCAGCCAAAGGACAATACATTCATTCAGCCTCTTCTGGTGCCGCCTCCACCCAGTCACTCTTCCAGGCCTCCTATACCTACTAGAACCCAAGGATGATCAGCCTGGCTCCAGCTTTTCTAGGTGCCTAATAGGAGAGCTACAAGGAACACCCTTTTGGCTGACCCGGAGAATCAGACAAAATTACATACATATAATTTTACATATCTATATACATATCTATATGAAGTAGTAGATGTAACTACTATAAATACAATGTTAAATTCCTAGACACGAGGGGAAAAAAATCATTGAAACGGCAGTCTGAATATCAAGGATCTGATGAAATTCCACACAATGACTTCCTTGCAACACTTTCAGCTCCTCATGCCTCAGAGTATCCACAGAAATAATAGACTTTATAAGAAAATCATCTCTCCACCAAAGTATAACCACCAAATGAAACTTTGGAAACTGAGTGCAGAGAAGTACATCTTATAAACCATTTTAGCAGCAGTAGGTTAAGAGAGAGAACTGCCATGAAAAAAAAAATAAAAGATTCTACGAACCTTTGGTTGGTATTGGGTGGTACTTTTATGCTTTTACTTTGAAAGGGCTGTCTATTTCATTATCTTTGACTCTGTTCGGCATGACTGATATTAATGGCCAGGGTCCTCAACTTTGACTACTCATTGGAAACACCTGCCAAAAACAAAAACAAAAAGCACTTGAGATGCTCACACTCCAGTCCAATTTGATGAGAAACTGTAGCTGTGGCTTCTAAATATCAGGGTCTCTTAAATCTTCCTTGATGATTTCATGTGCAGCCAAGTTTGAGAACTATCAGTCTAGACTTCAAGTCTGAGAACTTGAAAGCAAGCCACAACAGGAAACAAACTAAAATGTACAATGATTTCTAGTAATATTTGGAGTGTACTGGGAAAGTCAATGTGGTTCCTGCTTGGAGCTTGCTCTTCTCTTCATGCAGCCTGCATGCCTTCAAGATTTAGAGACACACTCCTCTGAACTTCCAAGCACACTTCCTAGTTTTGTGGTAGATACTGGTTTACATAATTATACTTCATTGGCTTTTGATTTTCAGAATTAATGTATAAAATTCATTAAGGACAACCTTAGTTACAAAAGAGAATTTAAGCCTTCTAATTTAGGACTATGTAAAAGTAAGTAATTTCGGTGACAAAAAAAGTAATGATTTAAATGACAGAAGCTGGGAAATTCAAGGAGGTGGTGAAATGGAGGAAAGCAAAGGGAGCACTAATACACTCCACAGGAAGTCAGGATACTACATAAAATTGATGGATTAAGAAATAGTGCTTTAGTCTATTAAAGTAATAAAGGAAATAAATTATTAAAACATCTATAATTAAACTATAGAAGTAAACTAAATTATTTGTCTTGAAGAGCTCTAAGACATGATATTGCTTAGAGTAGATAAATTATATAGTAGTAGCATAAGCGTATTTAGGGGAATAAAACAATTAGTACAGAGGCTTCTTCTGAGCAGACCTGAGAGTGGGTTGGAAGTAAGAATTTTTCTTATCATGTGCCTCTATGACATTTGAATATTTATTTCTATATGTTACTTTCATAATTATATTCACACAAGCAATTTAAAGCTGTCAGAGGTCATTTAACCCAAGGCTTTCATTTTACAGGTCATAAAGCCAAGCCAAGATCAGATCTTGAGTTATACATTTAGAGGCTTAGGGTAGAGCTGAAGGATTGGAATCAGGCATCCTATAACAGACACACAGCCAGAGAGGAAAGTAAGAGCAGAATAACAGGCAGTGTTCAATACCTCTGCCAACTGGGCGTAGGTCTTCTGCATTTCTTAATGCTTTCTTTCAGCCAAGCACCAAGGACTTTTTTATGGGGAGTCGTCCTTCCTGTCACATTCCCCTCACCAGTCAGTTCACTCTGCAGCTACCAACTCAACTCTCCAACTTCAGACCTTCCTGGTACCCATCTTAACCATCATCATCTCTCTTTGAAGATTAAACTTTTTTATTCCCTCCTCTTTGAGGAACTTCATATCCCTCCCTAGAACTCTCTGCATACTTTTATCATTTTCTTAGTAAACAGCAGTGACTATTGCAGTGAAGCTGCTTTTGAAAATTCACCTCTTGGATTATGTTTTCCACAAACAACACATTGCATTTATGGTTAAGTGTTTCACTGCTGCTGGAGTTGTGAGTTGTTCCTCCAGATTAACATAAAAGGATAACTATAATTTTAGCAAGAATCTCTCATATGGTCATCACTCTAGATTACATCATCAGTTTCTGCTAAGCTATCCATAAAGAGAAAAACCTAACTCCAACAAAAAGCAAAGAAATCTGCCAGTATGCATGCAGCAAAAACACTTCGAGCTAGGTTTTTCAAAATACTGAGAAAAGGTCTAAGAATCTCATTGTAAGTGAGACCCTAGGGTGGGAACCACTGGTATAGAAGAAACTGGGGAAGATTCAGGGCAGGATAGTTTTATTGAAGAATCACACACAATTTGTTATGTTTTATACTTTTCACTGAGCTACAAACTTTTTGAAAAGTTAACTATTATTTGAATAAGGGCGTGCACAAAAATTGGTGTCTGTAATATCCACACTTAATTTGCACACACGTTTTTCAGAGATGGGAAGATGAAGTTTAGAGGTGAATTTTAGAATGTGTAGCGCATAGGCAGATGGAAAGTTATTTGCTCAAACTGTCAACAAGTTCAAATTAAGAGTCTGCTCACTTGAAAGTCTATATTCAGAAGTAAAAGAACAATTGAACAATCCCAAAAAAGGTAACAGGTAGAATGAGAGCTATTTCCTTTAAATGTGATTCTAGCTTATAAATTCAGTAATATATTCGACAGGATTGATTTTACACCAAAATAACAAAGAACTCTTACACAAAACAAAAACATAATAGGTTTAATCATTAAAACAGATGAATCAATAAGTTTATAACCATTAGCTAAGGGAAGCCCTAGAACTGGGAAATAGATTTTTTAATTGCATGCAAAGTCTAGTTACCATAAAAACCAAAGCAGTATCAAAATATTTCTGCTTCCTAGCATAGACTCCCGATCTTTTTATTTCTAATTCTCAGTAACCAAAATATGTACACTTTCACATGCTACTGGTGGTGCAGGAATATGGTTATTTGTATAGGACTACAAATACCTTTCACAGATTGAAGGGCACAAAGAGAAGTGTCTCCCCCCATTTTTTGTGCCCATCTTGAAAAAAAGGCACTCCCAAAAGGTTCCATGGTAACACCTTTGCTAGGTCTTTTACATAATTTTTACATGTAAAATTAATGGTCCACTCATCTCACAGATCTGGGAACAAGGCATTAGAACTGCCTTCAACTCACATGTCAAACAACTGGCTTTCTTAAACAGTAACAAAAACTTTCAATACCAGTTTTATAAATAACACCAAAAGACCATTTGGGCTTTGTTTTCTTACTGAACTTTGACATGCATGGCCAAGCATATCACAGAACTGAAAGGACTGCCATATAAGATGATGGCAGAGGGTTCCTTGAATAATTCTAGTTTTCTAGTATTAGCTGGTTCCAGCTCTCTTGTACCAATGCAACTTTGTCCTTTTAATTATAAGTGCTCTGACCATGGGTTTAACCTCTCTGCTGAAAGATCTGCTAAATAAAGATGCTTACATAAATCTCAGTCCTTATCATCATCAAAACAAAACATAATATAAGTCTTCAAATGCCCATGGGCAGTTGTCCATTATTCACAAATCTTTAGAAATCATTTGGGTGAGGCCAAGGGAAACCTGCTTTACCAGCAAATGTCTAAATCAGACTCAGGTTGAGCCATACTGAAACTGCACTTGGGTAGCTAGTCTCAAGTCAAACTGAGCTTAAATATTTCTCTTACATTTACTGCATCCATGTTGTATGCAATTTTTGATGCTGAATTAGAGATAAGCGGCAATTGAAGGCTTCACCACAGGCATCACATTCATGAGTTTCTTGATTTTTCACCTCTGTGTGGATCTTCTGATGGTTGACAAGGCTTCGCTGTTGACTAAAACTTTTGTCGCACTTCTCACACTTATAAGGTTTCTCTCCTGTGTGTATTCTCTGATGCTGAATAAGGCCTGAGTTCCGGCTAAAGGCCTTGCCACATTCATCACATTTATGTGGTTTATTACCTGTGTGAACACCCTGATGTCGAATAAGATTGCAAAGTTGACTAAAGCTTTTGCCACACTGCCTGCACAAATAGGGTCTCTCACCAGTGTGGATTCTCTGGTGTTCAATAAGAAATGAGCTCCGACTAAAGCTTTTTCCACATACGGTACATAGGTAGGGCTTTTCACCAGTGTGTATTCTTTGATGTTGTACAAGATGTGCACTGACACTAAAAGTTTTCCCACATTCATCACATTTGTAAGATTTTTCCTTAGGGTAGACTTCCTGCTGTATAACAAGACTGCAACTTGGATCAAAACTTTCCTTAGTTTCATTGTATGAGTAAGTCTTCTCTCTGGTGTGAATTCTCTGATGCTGAATAAGACCTGAGCTTCTACTAAAGGCTTTTCCACACTCCTCACATTTATGAGGTTTGTCTCCTGTGTGAATTCTTTGATGACGAGTAAGGTTGCAAAGTTGACTGAAGCTTTTCCCACACTCTTTGCACTGGTAAGGTCTCTCTCCTGTATGAATCCGCTGATGTTCAATAAGGAATGAGCTCCGACTGAAGCTTTTTCCACATTCGATACAAAGAAAAGGCTTCTCACCAGTGTGTATTTTCTGGTGTTGTATAAGGTATGTACTTAATCTAAAGGCTTTCCCACATTCACCACATTTATGGGGTCTCTCTCCAGTGTGAATTCTCTGATGTTCAACAAGTAATGAATTTCGACTAAAGCTTTTCTTACATTTGGTACAATGATAAGGTTTCTCACCAGTGTGAGTTCTCTGATGTTCAATAAGGTGTGACTTCCAACTGAAGGCCTTCCCACAGTCACTACATTTATGGGGTTTCTCACCTGTGTGAATCCTTTGATGTTTAACAAGACTCCTTCTCTGGCTGAAGCTCTGTTTGCACTGATTACACTGATAGGGTCTCTCTCCAGTGTGGATTCTCTGATGTCTAATAAGGGTTGAACTTACACTAAAGGTTTTCCCACAGTAATTACACTCATAGGGCCTTTCCCCAGTGTGAATTCTCTGATGTTCAATAACAAATGAACTGCGACTAAAACTTTTCCCACATTCATTGCACTGAAATGGCTTCTCACCAGTATGAACCCTTTGATGTTGAATAAAATGGGCCTTGCGGACAAAACCCTTTCCACACTCTTCACATTTATGGCATTTCTCTTCTGAGTTTGGTCTTTTACGGATGTTAGTGTTTCCTCTAAACATTCTCTGTTCCTGGGTCAAAGATTCCCTTGGTATTTCCCATAAGAAGATTCCTCTCTGCTTATCTAATCTACCAACGAGTTCAAAAGTTTCTCTACCCATGGGATCCTGGTCAATTTCACTTTTAATTCTTGTAACTATTACACCCTGTGGTTCTACTTCTTCTTCAATTTCCTCAATTTCCTGTTTCACAGTTGGTTCCTCATCTTTATCTCTGTTCAAAACATCTAAAATAAAAAAAAAGAAACATCAGCTAAATTCTTTGCTAGCAATGAGAAACTGTCAGAAAAATAAGATAATTAAGATACATCTATAAAGTGTAGTTTATTATCCCACAGTATTTTGTGAGGATTAAATTAGTCCGTATTTATGAAGCCTTTAGAACACTATCCAGAAAACCAGTACAAGATATCAGTACTACTGGTACCAGTACTACTTAAATGATGTAAATGTTTTTCTTGGAGAAGGGGTATGAAAGGACTATTTATGAGGCAAAGAACTATCAGTAGTGGCAGGCAGAGTTGGAAGAATTGGTAAATCAACAATATATTATGCAAGGTAAGATGGATAATTAGGAAATAGAACAACCAGTGGTGGGATGAACCAGTCTATCATTGAAGAAAGGCTAACAGGGGAAGGAAACAGTAGATTCCAGAAAATTCTGGATGACACAGCATCATAGAAATGTTAATAGATCAAATAACTGACAGAAAGGAAGGCATAAAATGATGATACGAAAGACAAAAGGCAAAAACCAGGAGAAGTAACAGATCATTCATTATTAAGGATTTTTTAATTGCAATCAAAAGCATTCCAGGCAGGTATTATGAGACAGGATTCAGAGGTAAGACATGAAGCCCCCTGCCAAATGGAATGGCTGGCAAATATAAATGGTGAAAGAATATAATATAGAAAACATTAAATAAAAATCAGATCCTGTATCAAGACAAAAGAGCTTTTTCTTTTTATATAATGAGTTGAGGTGATGTGGAGTCTGATATAAAAAGACAGAGGAAAATGAATACAAAGGAACATGGTCACAACTAATAGAAGAAACAGAAAAAGAGCAGCCTGAGAAAGCTTAAGCCTTCACCTACCACAAATTATATCACATTCTTCAAGTATACATGATTTTAACTTTTGTGAAGATACAAGATCCCAGCTGGAATAAACTAGTTCTGAAAGTCTGTAAGACCTCTGAGAAATGAAAATCTTGCATCTGCTAGGGAAAGACAATGGTCTTTGTAGAGACAGAGTGGCAAAAAGAGGACATCTGTTTCTGACCTCTTTCCTGATTTTCTTTTCTTGCTGCCTGCTGGTTAACTTCACTAGAAGATTCAACACTACTAAATCTATACTTGGCCCTAAACAATTTCCTTTTTCAGATTTCCTTTTTCCTCTCAATTTTCCAGTTTTCTAAACATGGAAACATGTTTCAATTTTCTTCTCACTAGCTTCAAACCGCTCATAATTATTTTATTCCAGAAAATCTTCTCTTATTCCCCTAAAAAATGATTAGAAACTTAATTTCTACTTAGGTTCCTTATAGTGATCTCTCAAATTTGCTTTCAAACTAATTGTTCTGTTTCATGCAATGAAAAAGGATGAGAGAACTTCCTCAACTTTCTGTGCCTTACCTAAAAAATTGTTTGTAATGGCATATGAAGATATAGCCCATTCCCATCCAAGGTTAATCTATCTACTCCATTTTTATCCCATTCATCTCTTGTTACTTGTTCAACTATTGCCATTTATTCCTTTCTGTATTTTCCACTGACACCTTCTTAAAAACATACAAATATGCCCAACTTTATTTTGAACTTGAAATCCTTTGTTTGATGAAAGTCAAGCTTTTGGGGGGAAAAAATCTTAATATAGCTCTCCATCTCGGAACCATGTTTTCACAACCAACCATTTCCTATTCAATGTCTTCTACAACATACTATGAAATCTAGCTTTTGTTTCTAGCATCTAGAGAAACTTAATAAATCACAATGACTTCCATATAACAAATACAATGGACACAATGGACATTTTTCAGTCCTTATTTCACGCAGGAGCATCTGACACTCTCATTTCTTGACACTTTGATTTCTATTCTATTACATTCTTCTAGTTCTTTCCCTACTGCTTCTTTGGCCTTTTCTAATACATTTTCCACATTTATTTCTCTTCCTGTCAACTCTTAAATGTTACTGTTACCCAAGTTTATATCCTTAACACTTCTATATACAGATTCTTCAAGTAGCTCCACTTAGATGTCTCAAAAAGGGCTCACAATCAACATGATTGTCATCATCTATCCTTGTGTCTATTTCCAACTCTATCATCTTCTCCTTAGACTTCTCCTGAAGTCTCAAAGCAGGAAATCATCCCAGATTTCTACTATTTTCTTATCAATCACCAAAATCAATGCTTTTTCCTTTTAGCACCTCTCTTTTTACTATCACAACCACGACCCATTGATTATTGAAAAAGCTATTTAATGATCCTTGGGTCTGTTTTTTCAGCTGCCCGCACTCTACAGTTACTTCATCAAATCCAGAGAGATTGTCATAAAGTGGAATTCTATTCATGTCACTACCTATAGATTCACTAGCACTTCACCACCTTTAAGATTAAATCAAAGTTCCTTACACTGTGATACTCAGCACTTCATGGCATTTTTTACAAGGCTCAAATTACCCTGCTTTCCACTTTAAGTGGGTAAATTGCTTATGTTGTTGCTTTTGTGCCATTTCTTTGCATAGCTTGCTTACAAAATGTTCACCAAATTGTTTATCCTATGAACTGAATTTCTGTTTAAGATTCAATTCAAAGCAATAGTTTCTCTACAAAGCCTTCACTAGGTTCACTAGACAGATTTTTTTTTAATCACCAGCCCTTCTCCATGCCTCCATTATATCTACTATTACACTGCATCTTAAAATGTGTTTGTTCCTTCAATTGGACTGTAAATTCACTGGGAAAATATAATGTCTCCTTATACTGTTTACCCAATGAATATTGTTCCAGGGGGTCATACTCAAAGGAATAAGAAATAATTACCATTATTTGCTGATTATATGAATGTCTATCTCAAATTCCTAAAAAATTTAGTTAAAATACAATAACAAGACCAATAAGTAAAATAAATACTGGTTCTTACTACTAAGAATAAGTAATTAATAAATATTATCCTAAAAAATCATAGAAAAATATGCTCTTTACAATTATAACAAAACACATAAAGCCTAGGAATAAACCTAATGAGAAATGTGCAAGATTCACAAACAATCATAAAATTTTCTAAAGGACATAAAAACAGTTAATAGTCAACCAAACTGCTAGAGAGTCAATATGAGAATCTTAATTGTTCCCCCCAAAACAATCTTTAAACCTAACTGCATTCCAATAAAAACCCTATCAAACAATTAAAAGGCCCCAATGAATATTTCAGCCAGAAGAATGAATGAATAAGTACATACTGAAAAAGAATAAAAATGAACTTGCCTTATTAGACATGAGATAAACAAGTGAGTCTAGGTTTTCCCACAGAGTAGCTTAGATATGACTGACCATCCATTCCATTGCCTTAGTAGTGCTACAGTCACCTTCTGGAGTATCTGCCATGCTCCCATCCCATGATCATAGCTAGTTTGTCTAGACTAGAAAGTTGACTCAAAGTGCTTCTCTCCCAGGAATTTGGAACTGAAACTGTCCAAGAGTGGCAACTTGGAGGGTAAGGAGGAGACTTCAGCAGAGAAAAGCTGAAACTGACTAGACTTATAACTTATCAACTCAGAACCTGAAAAGGTACAACACGGACAAAGGTAGAAAGACCAGCTTGTCAGTGAGAAAGAAACAGAACAGAAATACAGAGTTATTCAGTTTCAGTTCCAAATTCCTGGGAGAGATGCACTTTGAATCAGCCAAGTATCTTAGCCCTTTTCTGATGTCCCATTAAAATTCTGCACACCTATTCCATAAGCCATCTATTCCCTGTAATAACTTTTCTTGTTAAGTTAGCTTGAATTGATCTGTATAATTTTTAACCAAATGGTTTTAATAATGAGTAGCTGAGGAAAGAGAAGGCAAGTGAGGATGACTCAACTTTAGGACAGAACAGGAGTTTGCAAACTTTTTCTAGGACCAAATAGCAAATATTTTTGGCTTTGTGAGCCATAGAGTCTCTGCTGCAACCACTCAACTCTGCCACTGTAGTGTGAAAGTAGTCACAGATAACACATAAAGGAATGGACATGTGCATGTTGCAATAAAACTTTATTTTTAAAAACAAGCAGTAGAATAGATTTGACCTGTGGACCATAGCTGTCTACCCACCACCCAATAGAGTATAAAAAGAACAGTTTTCTTGGTAAATAGTAGAAAAGTGAAAGAACTTGAATTCCGAGGGCTAGCACAGTGTTTGATAACTATTTATTGAATGAATACCTGAACAAATGTTTACGAGGACTCTAGTCAAAGAAGAGAAACAATGAATTTAAGGCTTTGTAAATAAAGCAACTTCTAATTCTGTCAAGAACCAATATGGCTCAAGTAGACTGGAAAGAAGTCATTAAAAGGGAAGAAGTTGATTCCAATGTAAAGAACTAGAAGATCAAGAACTGAGAAATCAAACAGTCAGCTGTACCATCAACGTATATTAAACTGTTTTTTTTCCCCCAAGCCAGCATGGAAAGGAAAGGTATAAATGAAGAAATGCAATTACAAAGCTAGAAAAGAGTTGTGCTAAGTAAAGCAACAAGATGAAGTGGAGGAAATAGTGCACTGGAACAGTCAAGTAAAACTGCTCTTATTTAAAAAGCCTTCATCAAGGGAATGGAGAGAGTCTAAAGAGGAGGCTGAAAAGATAGTGGAGGAAGAATAAATGATGAAAAACTGCATTTCAGCTAAAGTAAAAAAGCGAACCTAAAAACAGGAGATTGCAATGGGTTCACGGCCACACCTTTGTCCATATGGTACTCACATTTTGCAGGAGGGACAGGCATGGCTGGGCGTTTGTCTGGTTCTATCAATTAGGATACCATATGTGTAGATAAAGCTGGCAGTAAAAAAAAATGGCATATTGAAAAAAAAAATCAGCTGCTGGTAGGGCTGGAGAATAAAGTGATATGCAAGAAATAATAGAAGAGGCTAGAAAACCAGGCAGGAACTATATTAGGACAGGTCCTAGTATATAGGATAAGAAATGAAGATTTTTCTCTTTTAAGCTATTAGGAGTCATTAGAGACTTTAAACATTTAACTAACACAAAATCACTTTGGCGGCTGAAAAGAGGATATATTCAAAGAAAGGGAGACTGGAGGCAAAAGGTTAGTTTATGGGTTAATGCAGTAATTAAAACAAGAGGTATTGAGTCTTAAAATAATTAAAATACTTAAGAAGTATACACAATACATGCCTGGCTTTGCGTTGGAGAAATCAAATGAATAAAATACTTGTGGACATGAATCTAGTGAGAGAGATCACATCAAGAATAATTATAGCACAGTGTGATAAATTCAACAATGAAAGTGTATTCAAGGTAGCATAGAGAAAGGAGTGCTTAATTCTGAAGAGGAGTTCCTTAGGTATTAATGGATTTGAAATTTGCCAGGTGTTGAGTTATTTATGTGGTTTTCAAAAGGAGATGACTAGGAATCCGGAGCTCAAGAGAAAAGACAATGATAATAGCAACCAAAATTCATACTGCATTTACTGTATGCTAGTCAGTGCCCTAAGTGCCTGTTAATTAAGAGGTGGCTGCTATTATTTCTACTTTATAAAAAAAGAAACTAAGGCAAAGAGAAGTTAAATAATTCACATATGGTCACAAGGTGGAATCAGGATTTCTACTTAAGCAGTGAGATTCCATATTGCCTCTCTTAGGTGGAGGTAAAGATTTGGGACTATTATCACAGGTGGTGAACAGCACACAGACAAGGTCTGCCAAAGAAATTATAAAGACCGAGAGGAAATCTAAGAATGCAAAGCAATGAAAGGAAACAACAAAGAATTTCAAATATCTATAGCGGTGCAATAAAATAAGATTCCAAAATAGCCTATGGCGTTTGATACCTGGATTGTTCCATTTGACAACTCAGTTATTATATACTAATGTTAAATACTTTAAGGGAAGTAGAGGCAAGGTAAAGAGCTGAGAAATAATCAGAGGTAAGGAAGTACAGAACACATATTAACTACTCTTAAAAAAATAAACCTGGCTGTGAGGAGAATAAGTAGCATGTTACATGCAGGGGCAAGAGGGAGTCTGTGGCTTAGAGATTTTTCTTTTTCCTCCTCCTTTTGATAAAACTATGAACAAACCTATCAGAAGAAGAAAAGAAGAGAAGGAATAGACTGAAGCTATAAACTAGGGGTTGTGAGGGAGAAGGAAGAGATGATGGCTAAATTCTCGGAGAACTGAGAAGATTGGAGATGTCTTGGTGCCAGTAAGGGGCAGAAAAATTGAAAATTTATGTTTAGTGGCCTCTACTATGTGAAACAGGTGAAGTCCACAACTGAGTAATGGACTCAAGGAAAACTGAAGTTCTGCAACAGTCTTTTAATGAACAAGGGATTGAGTAAGACAAGGATAAAAAATTTGCTAAGGTGTAAAAATGGAAAACAGAAGTAAGGAAAGTCATGCACATGTACCAACTATCAGTCCTTTTGGTTAAAGAATTTCTCCTACTGTGTTGAGCAACTCAGGTGGGAGAAAAAACAGATTTTACAAGCAACACAAGGTAAAAAATTGCAGAATGGGTCCAGTATGACAAGGTGACAAGAGAGCATGCCAGTGATAATTTCTGTACAGGTCTTATAGATTAGATGAGGAGGTGAAGTAAAGAGGAGATTGATAAGATTGGTTTTAAAAAAAATGGAGAAGTCAGAGAACAGGAAACATCATTAATAATGAATAGGTCTCATTCTTAGGGAAGGAGAGATAAGGAGTAGGAGAGGTAGAAAGGTAAGAAGCTCCACATGGGCAGAGATCACATCTGTTTTCATTATCCCGTCTGGTCAGAGTCAATGAACATTCGTTGTTTGTATAAATTAGTCAAAGAAGATGATAATGGAGTTTAAGATTTGCCTGTTATGACAAAATTGAGGATATAATCATTGAGTTGGGAGTATAATCACAGGCGTTGAATAAAAATGCAAGCAGAGTCACTGGGGACAATATGGTAAAGATAGTGAGGCATAAGTAGTGACTGCATCATAGATGGAGTGGGTTAGTCGAGAATACTCTGAAATGTGACTACGTGTGAGGAATGAAAAAAATTGACAGTGAAAAGAAACTGGGTGGGTAAGCAAAACTTTGGAGCCTCAAAGGAAACGGATTTTGTGCAAAAAGAAAACGAATGCTTTGGGAATAGCACTGAAAAGCTGGGAGATCAGTAACTCCTCCCTTCCCAGTCTTAAGACAAAGGATAGGAAGGAAGAGGATGTGGGAGAATAAGCAGTGCCTGCCAGAGAAGCGTCCTTGGGAAAGTGCCAGGTTTCAGTTAAGGCCAGGAGGGGTAAGGAACATTATGTGAAGAGGAACAGGGGCTCCAGAAGGCAGAGTGAAAAGGGTGGGAGTAAAGTAGTGGGAAGATGAACCAGGAGGGAAAGTACAGAGCAATATGGGAATGAGATTAAGAAGATAAGAGGCAAGAAAGGCTCATATTTTGGTCACTGCAAGGACTCCAGGGCTAACAGTATGGAAACAATTAACGGCTGAAAGGTTTGAAATAAAAATCTGGAACAAAGCACCTTTGGTACTGGTACTGGTCCAAGTGTTCTCACAGACTGATTTCTAACAGGCTCTTAGATATTTTCATCAGCGAAACAGCAGATTCTTACCCAGTGAGACCAGGTTTCCATAATTCTCCATCATGACATCTTTATACAGGCTTCTCTGAGTTGGATCCAGATAATCCCACTCCTCCTGGGTAAAAAACACAGCCACATCCTCAAATGTCAGCAACCCCTGAAATAGTATGATTTCTGTGGTCAGTTCTTGTTGTCTCAAGGACAATTCTACCACGGAGAGTAGCAGAAACAACCACTTATCTGGGCCTCGGAGGCAAGGAGGAACATGGTAACTAGGAGTTCCAAATGGGATCCAATTCTGGGAACTGACTGTAACAGGCTGGCACCTCAAAGTTGAGGATAACGGAGCTGGAGCTGAATCCTTACCCTCGATAGTGAACGGCATTAGGGCAAGGTTTCTATGCTTTAATAATTATGGACTAACTTTAATTTTGGAAAGGTACCCCCAAGGCCTCTCCCCAAGCTTCCTTCACCTCACTGTCAGACTCCCACTCTCCATTTGCAATGGCTTGTGACCCAGGTCAGTTCCATGAAGTTTTCTAAACATCTACCTTGGGTCCAGGCATCCCAACAGAAGACACAGGGAAGGGTGAAAAACGGTGCCTCACTTGCAGAAACTAAAAAATGAGAGCGATAGTTCTGAGCATATTTTCTTTAGCTGATTTATCAAGTCACTCTTGGGGGGTAAAAAGGAGCCAGCGGGCGGTTTGGTCTCCAACCACAGCCCATAGGCAGGGGGTATTTCCTTGCACCGCGCTGGCCCAAAAGACCCCGGTCGGGGAGGTGGGGCGGCATAGAGCGGCCTAGTTTGGGTAGTGGCGAGAGAACCGGATACCCCGAGAGGTGACTTACCTTTGGCTCCGGTGGGGGGCTCGGGGAAGCCATCACCCGGCCTGAAAATCAGGGCAGGAACACGGGGCGACCGCACGGAAAGCAGCTTCTGCTGAGGCCTACCCGGCCGTTGGAAATTAGGCCCGACGAAGGCGAGGCCTCCAGGCTGGATCTGGCTAGGTCCTCTCGGTCCCCAAGCGGTCACGACCCCAGCAACATACCAGACTCTCTCCTTGGCCGGCCCACAACTCGAACCCTAGCTCCTGCCTGATTGCGCAGCCATCCAGGCCTCGCTGGAGCCTCTTCCCGGTTGCCAATTTCTCCTCCTTTCAGCCAAGTAGAGATATGACCGCCCGCCCCCGGACCAGAAGGCGTCACCCGGAACGTTCCCGGGACTCCCCCCAACTACAACTCCCGTCATGCTCCGAGAGAAAGCATCGGCCCGCCCTCCGCTGGCAAAGGCTACTGGACTACATTTCCCGTCGAGCAAAGGGCGAGGCAGCCGCTGGTGCTTCTTAACAGGAAAGCAGGAACGCCTGCCTCTAAACTTTTACTCGATTGGCTGGTCTTGACGCGTCACTGTCGGCTGTGGGCGGAGCTCTGATCTGTAACTCTCCTTGGAGATGGCGGCGTTATCAGTGATCGGAGTTACAAGAAAATGTCTCATGTGCACCTTCTTAAGGGCTCCACGCAGAGAAATTTGGTCTCGATTCAGGTAAAGCGGATGGTTGGACGGCGGGTTACGTTCTCGGAAAGTAAGATGAACTGAGGAGGATGAAGGGGCTGATTGAGACGTGTCATGCTGTTGAGACGGGACACTGGTCCTGGCCTCACCAGGCGAGGGACGTGAAGGTGCAGTAGGTTTCTGAGTTCGGCAGTTCAGTGCTGCGCTCCGCGAGTGGTGAGCCACAGTCTTGGCCGCTTTTTGTTCATCTTGCAAGACAAGATGTAGTTGTCACCTCTCCTTTCTCTTTCATTAATGTTTTAAAAACAAACAGGGCTGACCATGCGTTTCGGATACTGAGCGCTCTGTGTCACCAAATGGCTCGTCCGGATCGAACAATTTAAGTAAGACACGAACGTGCATCTGCTCAGTAAATTCATTTGCGGACTGTATTTCTTAACTAGCAAGAATCAGAGATGACGTGCAGCCTTCTCCTTTTGTTTGTTTGTTCATTCATTGATTCACTCAATAGATATTAAAAGTCTGCTCTGACCCGCGTTTCTCTTAAGAGGATAGAGTAGAGCTGACGTGAGGAAACCGAGGCCCCACTGATCAGACAGTAACAAAACAAATTAATGGCAGAGACCGATCTAGAACCCAGGTCTCTTAATTCCCCTTGCTTAGAAGGTAAGACTGACTGTTGGGGCATCAAAATTTTGGCAATCTCAGGGATTGATATCTGCCTTCTTAGATTTTAAAACAAAAATTTCTTCAGTCCAGAAGGATTTTTTTTATCAGCTTTATATATTTATTATCTTCCTCTCTTTTTTGATTAATATTTGTTATTATCTCTGACTGTCTTCAAGTTTGTTTCTTTCACAAATTCAGTAAATATTTATGGTGTCTATATGTCCATTGTCTAGCTGTTAGGGATACAGCTGTTATTAAAATATATGGAATTGTTGTCCTCATAGACCATATGATTTGGTGGGGGGAAAATGAACAAATGTAGACTATAATTTCAGAAAGTGGTAAATTTTGAACACAACTAGAACAATTGAAGGGATTACATTTCATTCTTATGAGATGTGAGTAGTTTGAGGAGAAAATGGGAGGTGAGGAAGCAGACGCTTTAGACAACTTTTGAAAAATTTTGTTGTAAAGGTAGCTGAAGGGGAATATGGAATCTTAGAGGCATTTTTTCTTTGAAGATGGGAGATATTACAGCATATTGTGTGCTCTGAGAATACTTCAGTATTCTCTAGTAGATTGGGAGAAATTGATAAAAATTGATGCAGAAAGTGGAATCAATTGCTGGAAGAGACTTTGAGTAGGCAGTGAGGGGTAGCATTACAAACTATCTGTTGGCCAGACATCATTCATTTGTGGTACTTCTAATTTCTGTAGGGGTGATTGACCCCAATCAGATGCTAACTTCATGGGAAATAGGAGTCAGTTCACGAACAAATTTTTCATTAAGCACTGAAATAGTGAGTCAGGCAGATTCTTTCTCATTGGCTCATGTAATCAGTAGTAGTTAATTGAGCAGTTTTTAAAGAACCCCAGAGTCAGTAAAACATGTCTTGGTATTCAGGAGTTTATAATCTAGTACAGTTGTTTTTAACCAGGGACAATTTGCCTACCAGGGGACATCTGAATGTCTTGATTGTCATGCCTGGAGAATAAGAATGCTACTGACATTTAGTGGGTACAGATCAGAGGTGTTGGTAAGCAGCCCACAATGAACAGGACAGCCTCACAGCAAGGAAGTATCTGGTCCAAAATGTCAGTAGTGTTTGGGCTGAGAAACCTTCATCTAATAAGAGAAGTAGATTGTATATAAAGTTAGAAGTCAGGTAGACTACAATATGCTCCCAGAGCAATAAAAGTGCAATAGGACATCAGAGGGTGTTACAGCTATATTGATTGGGGAAATTAAGTAAAGCTTCCCAGAAGAAAATGGTTTTGTTCTAGAACTTAAAGGATAAAGAAGATTTCTATGGATGAGATGACAAATGGGCATTACATATAGGTTATAGCTTGTCAGGAAAATGGGAAACAGGATGCAGTTTAGCTGGGACATGGAGTGTGTACTGTTTAGAGGTAGATTAGAGATTTAGATTGGGTTTGGATCTTTTGGAGGACTGGGACAGAAAGATTTGCTTTCTTTACTCATTCTTGGGCATTCTTAGGATATTAAAATCCGTAATTAGCTCTCGTTTTATGTCTGTGCCAGCTCAGTTGAAATGTAAGTATTCTCAGAGCAGAGACCTGTCTTTACTTCTCTCCACAATGCCACTCTTTATTTGTAGGTATGCAGATCATTTGTTGATTTTGATTGGTGAGTCTGGTGGACCAGCTTGTCAATTTTATTAGTTCTCTGAACCAGAGATTTACATATTTGTTTTTGATCATTCCAGAAAAGAGGAAAAGCCAGTGGTGACTGAGGTAGTAGAAGAGGTGAAGAAAGAAGCTAGCCTGGTGTGTCCACCCTTACGAAGCCGAACATACACCCCACCTGAAGATCTCCAGAGTCGTTTGGAATCTCATGTCAAGGAAATTTTTGGCTCATCTGTTCCTGGCACTTGGCAGGATGTCTCTCTGGAAGATGGTCACCTGAAGTTCAGTTTCCTGGCACATTTAGCTAACGACTTGGGCCATGCAGTGCCTAACTCCAGGCTTCACCAGATGTGCAGGGTCAGCGATGTTCTTGATTTCTATAGTGTGCCTGTTCAGGATAGATCTAAATTTGATGAACTTATTTCCAGTGACCTCCCTCCCAATTTAAAAATCACCTGGGGTTACTGAGCAGTTAAGAAGAGCATATTAAAGTCATCTTTCCCCTCTGGGCATGGGGCTTCTTCTCAGACTTTTCTGTGCTTTACCATGTGATGTGCTATCAGAACTGTTCTTTATAAACCTGCTTTTTCTGTGGAAGAATGTATTGCCTTTTCTTCCTCATATCATGAATTAATAACAGGATTTTCTTTCTTCACTTTTGCTGAAACTTGCTTTTTTAATTGAATCATGTCATTAATGATTTATGATTTTTTTTTCTCCAGAGGACACTCATTTACTTGGATTTAAGATGGGAGGCCATTACAAGCTCAGGTGTGGTCTTTACTGTTCAGGAGCAGAATATAATAGTTTCAAGAAAGTTTGGATCCTGTTAAGAACTCTTTAAGAGTAAATTATTATATATAAGTACATGTGCACATCAGGAAACTTAGATATTCATAAAATAAACATCTAAGTTAGAATACTTTAGAAAGTTGTTTCACTGTTTACTACACAGAGAAATAGAAAATTATGCTATTCATTCTGGATTAATCTCTTGGAATTAAAGTAGGTTTCTTAAAGTGTGTTGTGAGCTTGATTTTTTTGAAGGTGACATTTGCTGTAATTTTTGTTTTGCCATTTTTCAAGCATTAATAATGAAAAAAATAGAATATGTGCCAACTATTAAGTGCTGTGATTTTTTTTTTTTAATGAGATATCCCAGATTCTGTACTTCAGTGCAGAATCCTGTGCCTCTTTAAAGGACATGGTATTTATTTCAAACCTTTCATTTCATCTGTAACTTTCTTTAAGTGACCTTGGGTACCTGTAGTATTATTAGCATGCTCTTTACAGACTTTGATATACTTAATTTGTGGAAATTACTCAAATAGTTATTAGATGGTTCTGAATGACAATTAGTGATTAAGGTAGTAATAATTTTTGTTCAACTTTAGATTTGGCTAGAGAGTAATGGTAGGGGGAAGAATTTCTTCCACTGTTTCAGCTTGACTCAACTGATGACCCTGGAAGAAATGTGATAGAAGGGTTTTAACCAAAGGAAATTACAATTATTCTCTGTCTCAAGGTAACTCCATTCAAAAGGACAAAAATCAGTTTGATATATAAAATCTGGCATGTTTATAAGAAAGAGTACAGTAGCATCATGTCCTGTAAATGTCACAGCAGGCAGATTTTGAGTAATTTCTCTTTTTTTTTTTAATATTTTATTTTTACATACAAGCTGGGGTATAGGCCAGAGGCGTGGGGTGGCGAGAGGGTTCATCAGAGACAGAGGGGGTAGCAGAACAGGCAGATCAGAAATACACTGTTGAGGGGAGCAGCGGGCGAGGCAGGAGAGGTCTGCCGCACCATATGGGATCCTCCCTGGCAGGCCGTGGAACTCACATCGCGAACTGCTGACAGCTTCACAGCGCAGCAGTTGAGGTCAACCACTGCGCCACCAGGGAGGCCCTGATTTTGAGTAATTTCTACCTTTAAGAACTTCAGAAGTGTCGGCGTGTCTGGAACCCTGGAGCCTGTCGTTAGAGCTGTTAAAATCCTGTCTGCTGCTGTGTGAGAAGGGCTCAGCCTGGAAGCCGAAATTTTACATACAGAATTTGACTCTCATTTCTCACACAACTTTGACTTCTGATGTGGAGACAGAAAATATGCAAAGGGCAAGATGGAAGTAAGGAATGGTAAGAGTAGTGTAGACAAATGCTTGGTTATAATTGAGAAGTGACTTCAAAAACCAAGCTTTACATAAGTCTCACAAGGAAAAAAAATTCCTTTGAGCATTGTTTCTCAAAATTTAAAGTGTACTTGTGGGTCTTTTTGAAATGCAAATTCTGTTCAATAGGTCAGGAGTGGGTCCTGAGCTACTACATTTTTTGCTTCAAATTTTATTGACTTGCCACATTTGCAGAGCTATAATTTTGGGAGTACAACTTTATACCTCCATAGGTGCACCTGCCTCACCCTCCACCAACCCTTCTCTCTCCTACCCACATCATCTGCCCAGCTTGTTGGGATGACTAGTAGGGCTGCCTCCCTGGGGCCTACACCCTCACCTGAAATTTTCTGAGCAAAATTTGGTATTTCTATAGTTGTAGTTAGGGGAGCAGTTTAACAGAACCTCTCTATTACACCATGTTGTGGGCCTTGAGCTTCTGCCTTCCTAAAAAGCTCCTAGATAATGTGGCTAACATTTTAGAGGCTGTTGTCAGAATGGGAGAGGAGTACCACTCCCTGAAATAACAGTTCTGAAAAGTTTAGTACAGAAGGCAAACTAGTGTCATTAACTCTAGAGGGCTTCACCGGTTTACAGTCCAAGATGAGCGAAAGATACAGATACATATGTCAATATAATGACCTTCAGTTTTCCTAAAATGATTCTATTAAGTTTGCTAACTTGTTTTCTGAGACCAATATATGAATTATAAGTTTTACATTTTTAATAGTTAAATGTTTCCTCTCAAAAGTTATCAGTTAACTAATTTTACTTAATTGGAGCTTTAAAATTTTACATGGAGCTTTTAAGAACTGCCAATAAAAAAGAGAAGGCTAATAGGAATGGTCTTACAAAAATAGTGTATATTTCAAGCAGCATAAAACAGACTCTTCTCTCATTATTTTAGCATGTCACTTTTTCTATTATAAAAGTACATTGTTTTTAGCTGATTGGGAAAAATAAAAAAAAGCATTTCTACCCCACTGTCCAGATAATCACCTAACACTATATATTTCCAAATGAAAAAAATTTTCTGTATTTTAAAATTTTCTCTGGTATCACGTCCCGCCCACTGTCACATCATGAGCATTTCCAGTTATTTTTAGTCTCAAGAGTAACAAGTTTGAATAGCGTATTGATCTATAACTGGATATTACATAATCAACCAATAATCTGTTGTCGAATAATTATTACCATATTTTGACTGTAAGTTTTTTTTTTTAATCTGATTTTTCTAGTTCTTTGAGTAATGGTCTGGCATAAAACTCCCTCCTATTCAGAAGTGGAAGTCATTTCACTGTGACTTGAAACCTGAGTTTACAATTTGGTACTGCTTTTTTGATTTGTAATTCCACATGTGTTCTGTGTATCCTAAATACGAGGTGGCGGACATCTTGTGCTCAATCATACCTGCACGCATGCACCTAGTCATATCTGGAATTACTTTTCATTTCCATCACACTGCAGATGTTTTACCTCACAGTGGGGAAGGCTAGAAGTGATGGGAAATTAATGTACTCCCTTCCTTAGTTCAGCCAAGAAAATCCCCCAACCAACCCATTATTGGACACTTCCCAGTTTCTCTTCTCTATTTGTATTTCCTGGAAGCTCCTCAAAATAAACTATTTGCTCTTGAGTTCGTAACTTTTTAACTTAGCTTCTGGACAAACCTGAAATAGGACAACAAAGCAAATTCCACCTTGATCCTTCAGCCACTACCCTGTT
Source organism: Scalopus aquaticus (assembly GCA_004024925.1). NCBI lineage: Eukaryota > Metazoa > Chordata > Mammalia > Eulipotyphla > Talpidae > Scalopus > Scalopus aquaticus. The sequence continues at coordinate 39,450 of PVIJ01000609.1, read as the reverse complement.
TCTCTCCTCATTTTTAATTAATTAGGCCGTCATACTCATTTTTCAACTCCACTCTTGCCAGATTCTGCCTTTACCATGCGCCCAATTCTTCTGTCTTCAAAAACTCACAAGGGGGCCTCCCTGGTGATGCAGTGGGTTAAGTGCTGCGCTGTGGAGCTGTCAGCAGCGGCGACGGAGTTTAGCGCCAGGCCAGGGAGATTCCCACCTGGTGTGGCAGACTTCTGCCTCGCCGGCTGCTCCCCTCACCAGTGTATTATTTCCAATGATCTGCCTGTTCTGCTCCCCACTCCGTCTCTGGTGAACCCGCTCGCCACCCCACGCCTCTGGCCTGTACCCCAGCTTGTATGCATAAATAAATAAATCTTTAAAAAAAATTTCATAGGGCAGCAGTTTGTAAGATTCTATTGAAAACATACTTAAAAAAAAACAAGGATGAATATGTGGTATTCATGGTATTCAATGGTAGTTTCAGAATTAACTTGCTTGTGTTAATGGTATCAATTGACAGTAAATAACCTTTCCTTTAGCCTCCTCATTCCCACTGATAAAAATTAAGGGCTGACCTTATACAATTACGGGAACTGGTTTAACAGTTTCTGAAAGGTTGTGGTCTTTGCATCTGATGGTGGAACTTTGGTGCTGAGTTCTGTCTGGCAGGCAGTTGGGAAGGGAAGATGAATACAAAAGAATGAAAGGACAAGTGAGAACCCACAAAGGAAGAACTTGTCATTCGTGTTGCCCCTGACCTTGTTAGTAGGTGTGTCTGCAGATGAGATGAATAATCTTTATAGAACTAAATGCCCAAGCATTTTGATATATTTATTCACAATATCATCCAATTAAAACTATTTCCCCATTTCATTTATAATTTCTCCTTTCACCCATGGGTTATAGGGCAGTCATTTAAAGTGACTAACAGCCACCCGTAGCAAGTGCCTACTTCACTGGACAGGTTAGTTTCAGAAACGATTACCTTATGATGCTTTTTTGTTAAATTCATGTATTATTGGAAGCCTGGGGTGCCAGTTTCAACAAAGACCTCAAAGGAAAATGAAATAGAGAACTTTATTACTGACAGGTTCTGGGGAAGTTACACGGAAAGCCTTGAGGGGCCACAAGGGAGATCAAGGCAAGTCAGGTTGAAGTTCAGCAGCAACACTTGGAACTAAGCTTCTATTACAGTTGCTTTGGGACTCCAGGGCAAAGGCTGGATTGGTTAATTCAAACACGAAAAACAGGGATTGGGTCAACTCTGAGGGGGTCTTAGCTAAGAGTACACAGGGGAGGGAGATGGAAGATAGGGAGTGACTGTTTTCCCAAGGGGCATTGGAGGATTAAAATTGCTAAGTTAAGCTTGAATTTGTACTCTAGGTTGTCACCTAGGGCAGGCACTCACAAGATGGACAAGGGTCAGGTCAAGGGTGGCACAGGTGCAGTAGCCACACACAATGGACAGCAAGTAGCAATATTACAGAATAGTTTAGCTAAACTCTTGACAACTTGGAGGACTAAGAAAAAATTTTTTTCTATTTTTATCTTCATTAGTACCCATTTCTAGGGGTGTTCATTTTTCTTTCAGTTACTTTTTTTTTATATATTCTTACACCATTGTTCATTTTTGTACAGTAATTGGTTTCTCCCTTCAGGTGTAGACCCCTAGTTCTACTGCCACCACATCACCTGTGATCCATCACCACAGTTCCTTGTGCTTGTCCCTTCCCAGGTTTGACCCCTCTCTCCCCTCCTCCCCTGCTGTATGGCTCAGATCTATGGTTATATAGTTTTCTATCTAATGTCATATTATTTCTGCCTGAAGAATTTCCTTGAACATCTTTTTCTTTGTAGTAAGGGTCTCTTAGTAATAAATTTTACTAGCTTTTGTTTGTTGAAAAATGTTTTTCCTTTATTAAAAATGTTTTTATTTTTAAATAATTACAGACCCTCAGGAAGTTGCACTGTTGTGTATATTCTTCATTTTTAAGAGATATTTATGCTGCATATAAAATTTTTGCTTTGTAAGTTTTTTTCATTCAGCAAGAGTTGTCACTCCAATTATTCTGACAAGTACAGTTTCTGATAAGTCTGGTGTATTCCTTTTCTTCCTTCCTCTGTATGTAATGTGGGTTTTTATTTCTCTGGTTACCTTAAAATTTTTCTTCTAATCTTGGGTTTTCAGCAGTTGGGGTATGATGTATCTAGGTTTTTTGTTCATTTTTAAAAAATCTATCTGCTTGGGGTTCTCTCAGTTTCTTATGTCTGTGATTGATGTCTTATTACTCTTATAAGATTCTCTACTTCTTCTCTTCAGATATTTTTTCCTCACAGAAGTTTTCTCATTTCCCAGGGCTAGTCAATCAGAATACCTCATTCCCTTGACAAATGGCAGTGTGTAATTGCAGTGAAATGGCTACTATATGTATTATGCTATATGTATTAGGTATATATGCAATATGGCAGAATAGTTATCATATTGGATATAATGAGTATAATTTTTCTTCTTTCCTGTTTTGAACTTTGAAAAGAATATCTGTCTGTGAGGTGTGATTAGTGTTTAACCTAACATGGATTCCTCAATTTATATTTCATGGATTTTTCTCTAAAACCAAGAAGGTTGGGATTTTTTTCAAGTGCTTTTTCAGCAGCACTAGAAATGATTATATGATTTTTCTCTATAGGTGATGAATTATTTTTCTGGTATGAATTATCTTCGTATTTTTAGAATAAAACTCACATGGTCCTGCTATATTCCTAATTAACATTAATAAATAACCATTTTTATGAATGTGGTTGTGTCATTTGGACATTTATTATACCAGTGGTGTATTTTTTTCATTAAAAAATAAGCTTAAAAGTTTTCCTTCTTACCTAGGGTAGCTTGATAAGAAAAATTATTTACCCTTTGAAAGTCAGTACCTCTGGCCTGGTCATTTTATTGTAATTTTTTTTTTAGGGCAACCTGGATTTTTATTAATAGTATATCATGTCTTGTGTACATTATGGTGGACATTTTCAATTCAGTTTTTTTAAACATTATATACCAGGAAAATCAGAAATTTTTAAAATTTAATTAAACTAAATGATAAAATCTAAAATGTGCTCTAATTCCAATACATTAATGTTGCCAAAATTGAAACAGAAACATTTAATTTTTTAAATAATATGAACAAATCTCTGTAGATAGTTCTGGCATGTTTTATTGTGGTAAAATAGACAAAACATAAAATCTACCATTTTAACCAGTTTTAGGGGAAGGTACTTTGAACTATACAGTGGCTTAAGTACATTCATGTTATTGGGCTTTTTACTGATTCCAAACAAAGCTTCAAATATCTTAAATAGGAGCAGTGGCCTTTGTTAATAAATTTTTTAATTTAAAATAGTTTTAGATCTACAGAATGGTTGCAAAGGAAATAGAGCATCTCATAGAACTCATAGCCACTTCCCCACTGCTATCATCTGACATCAACATAACCTAGTGTCTCAAATATTGAGCCAATATTATTATTAAATAATGCTCATACATTATTCAGATTTCTTTAGTCTTTCCCTAATTTTCTTTCCAGAATCTCACCCAGGATACTACGTTATATAGATTTGTCAAGGCTTCTTAGACTCGTCTTGACTGAGACAGTTTATGATTAAATTTTTATCAAAAAAAATCATTCAGGATCCCGCCATAACAGACCCCACAACTCACAACAATACAACATGTGTTTTGAACATGAAAATAAAGGAAACATTTTTCTGAAAGTACATACTATTCCATGTTATCTGTTTTTCTGTGACCTAAATGCTGTTCTTTAAGAAACATAGCAATGAAAATATTTAGTTAACAGTGGCAACTAGTAGTAGGTTAATTATACAAATAATTTGTGTTAGAGAAAGTACAGCAGTGTTTTTTAAATAAATGTTGAATTTAGAGTAGTTCAGACTTACAGGAAAATTCAGAAAGTCTCCTGCCCTGTGTTTAAGACGACATCTCCTCTTCACAGACCTCACACACTCACATTTACAAGTTTATGTGTAAGGAACACATGGATGTCTGTCACTCAGCATCTAAACCTCAGTGTTAGTGGATACATCTTCAGTCCCAAAACATCAGTTGTCATGATTAACTCCATTTCAGGCCCCGCACTTCTGCCCTTGGTTTGTAAAAAAAGGGGGAATACGAGATGATTTGTACTGTGTCAGTGTTGGCTTAGTAAATAAATACCATTTCAAAATACAGGGAGGATACACTTTGTACTCCCCCTCTATAAAGAGAAAAGGTAAAATAATGAACATGTAGGTTCTTTCTTTTCCCCACAGCATGAATGCGACAGATTCTTTGATAACAAGATGTTGTTCCCAATAGTATAGAGTGGGGTTTTTTCTTTTCTTGCTTGAGTTTGTAATCTTGGAGATATACAGGATTAGTGTAATACTTGCAACAGTGGCACTTGGCAACTGAGAACATATGTAATAAATTTGTATTAATCTTAATTTGTGTAGTGGGATATATAGATACAATAGGTGTGAAGTGTGATGCGAACTCTTTACATTAGTGTGTTGATCCTGATATAACTTAAAGAGAGTGAAAAATCACGTGGTAAACGATGGTGATTCATATGATGAAATTAAAATATTTTGTATTTTCTGCAATTCTGGTCATTTATCACTTAAAATAATTTCAGTATTTAATGTTGATATATAAATGCATGATTTATTTCTGAACCTAAGCACTATTTTAAGGAATAAAATACATTGACCATTCCAGTTTCTATTGCCTCTGCAAAGAAAAAATTCTCCAAATTGAAATTAATAAAAAAACACTCTAAAGACTATTATTATTCAAAGACAGTTGTCTATTTAGAAATTATTAGCAATAGAACAGAAATTTTGTAAAAGTCTTAGTTCAAATCTGTAATTAGTTATTTTGCTAAAATAAGGACACAATAAATTCATGACAATTTATGAATTGTTAATGTCTATATTACTCAGTGAAACATTGCTGGACTTGATATGTACTATAATAATTAAATGCAATTGTATTTGATGTTTGTTGAATTCTAGTCACAGAAATAATTAGTTTTACAAACATTTGTTGATTTTGTCATTGTGAAGGGGAATTTTTTTTCTTTATGAAGGTATATTTCAAGATAGGAGGATAGAGGATTCTTGAGTGAACAATCTGTTCCCTTGGTTTGTAACTTTAAGTATTTATAATATTGCATGCAGGTATTAGTTTTTAATCTGCTCCAGATCCCACAGCTGCAATGTATAGGTTTTACATTACAGACACCTACTTCCATAAAAGACTTCTCAGCCACTTGGTGCTGGGTACAAGGAAGCCTGGGAAATGGAGGCTAGCACAGGAAGAAGAGAAAAGGAGGCTAGCACAGGAAGAAGAGAAAAGGAATAATCATTAGTTGAAAACAATATAGTCTCTACCACACAATCTCATTATAAAAGAAGCCTTCATAACTTCCCCCGGGTTTTTTCACCTCTGCCTGAACACACGATGACTTAGAGTCTATTTTCCAGAACTCCAAACAGGAAGCAAGACAAAAAATTTCTCTGGGGTTTCCATTTTCTCATAAACCATTCCTATCTTTGGTTGAAGCCTATGACTTTCTAGTCAGGGTTGCCTTCTTTGCTAGGGGCTAGACTTAATGGAAGAGAAATCTCAGGAAATAAAGTGTATGTATGATCAAGCTGTGTAAGATTTAATATACTTGTTATAAGGTTTTTAAAGTAAGGTTTAATATCAATAGTGTGCTTACAGAAAAAGAAAATCTCCATTTTCTTTCATCTATTAAATGAACAGTTGTTTGCTCATTTAATGAGTAAACATCAATATTAAATAATATTAATATTATCTAATAAGATATTAACTTGGTTAATATATATTAATTGATATAATATTAATTATATTAACTATATAACTATATATATAACTATATATATACTATATATAACTATATAACTATATATAATATAGTTATATTATATAGTTATATTAACAATATAGTTACATAGTTATATTAATATAACTATATTAACAATATAGTTATATTAACTTGGTTATATATATTTTTTAACGATTTATTTATGCATACAAGCTGGGGTGTAGGCCAAAGGTGTTGGTGGTGAGAGGATTCACCAAAGACAGAGTTGGGGAGCAGAACAGGCAGATCGACTAAAGTACACTGCTGAGGGGAGCAGCAGGGGAGGCAGGAGAGGTCTGCTGTGCCATGTGGGAAACTCCCTGGCTGGGTATTGAACTAGTGCTGCGGTGGCTGCTGCTTGCTTCATCATGCTGCACTTAACCTGTTGTGCCACCAGGGAGGCCCTAACTTGTTTATATTTTTATTATTATTATTATTTTTATTATTTTACACCCCCTTCTCTTCTCCCAGACATTACCAGGTACCCATCAGCCCCTTCTCCTTAGGGCTTAAATTTTATTTTTTATACATTTAATCATTCGCTCCCATTTTACAAATTAGAAAGCTGAAGCATTAGAAAAGTAAATAATTTGCTTAAGGTCAGACATACTGATAGTAAAGAATCAGAGTCCAATCCAAATCTTTCTGATTTTAGAGAACCAGTGGTTTTCCAACCATGCTTACTGGCTGCAAGAAATGCAAAATTTCAAAAACAAGGTTGCTTCTCTTCAGGAATTTACAACCTGGAAGCACACTCCACAGTCTGTAGTTGGCTCATTTGCACATTTTGACAATGACCATTTGTTACAGACACACCTCCATTTTCCCTGCCTTCTCATTTATAAGAGGTAAAGAGATTTGGTCATCTCCCCTACTCTGATACATCCCCCAAGACACCCTTATAAATGGAGATTTTCCTTTGTACATGGAAATGTCTTTAAGAAAAGAGCAATCTCCACCCAACTTTCAGAGTCCCTTCTATATCTGCTGTTTTCCAAAAACAACTAGCCTAAAAGAATCTTTATGACAGAGTTATATTTTCAGGTGGTAAATGTTCTTTCCCTCTACTGCAAAAAGTGATACCAAACGCCAGCCTCAGTTTCCCTCAGCCAATAAAAGGAAACAGAGTTTGAGGAAAAGGAAAGTGATTTGTCGACAAATGAGAAGGGCAGCAGACTCATGGCTGAAAGACTGCTGTCCTGCTCTCTGACAGGCTGCAGGGTTATTTATACAAAGGAAAAAAAAGGGGGGCGCTGGGCAAGGGTGTGTAAAGGGAAGGGGGAAGTGGTTGGCATGGAGACGGTGGGCACCAACTTGCTTTCTTCAACAACTGCTGTTTAACACCCTTTCCCTTAGAATGCAAGAAGACAAACCTGTCAGACAAGGTGTGTGTGTGTGGGGGGGTGATTACAAAGGATGGGGGAAGACAAACTTGGTAATGGTTATCATCAAACAACAAACTTATTAATGCTTATCTGCAGGACTGGTCATAAAGAAGACATCTGGTCAAACAAGGGGGAGACAAACTTGTTAATTCTTATCAGAGAGACCAGTAACTGGTAACTGCATCAAAAAGAGAGCTGCATAAGGTGACACTGGCTTAGAGTAGGAGATCGAGAAGGCACTAAAGCAAAAGAGACTGGGGCTGGGAGTTGAGAATAGTCAAGGAAAACAGCTTAAGAAACAACAGGTAGCTTCACCAATATATGGAATATAGAAAACAAGACAAAGGGTCAGACCAAACCAAACCAAAACCAAGCCTAGAAATCTGACTGTAAAATTGAGGCTACCATGGGGGCGAAGGGGGTGGAGTGCAAAGGGGGGAGGGACGATGGTGGAGGAAAATTGGTGCCTTGGTGGTGGGTGTGGTGTGGTGACATCCATCTGAAGAGGTGTGACCCTATACCTCTGAATCATGCAGTGCTATAAACCTATGTTCCCTTAATTTTAAAAAGAAAAAAATGCAAATCCATTTCCATTGTGATGAAAATTAAAACCCCAATATAAAGTGGAGGCAAGCCTAAATGACTGCAAATTTTAATCCAATCCTACATTAAGATCTAAGGCATGGAGCCTCCCTGGTGATGCAATGGTTTAAGAGCAGCACTAGAAGCTAGCCAGAGCCACTGCAACACGAGTTCGATACCCAGCCAGGGAGATTCCCACATGGTGTGGCAGACCTCCCCTGCCTCGCCCGCTGCTCCCCTCAGCAGTGTACTTCTGATCTGCCTGTTCTGCTCTCCACTCTGTCTCTGGTGAATCCTCTCACCACCCCACACCTCTAGCCTAGCTTGCATGCATAAATAAATAAATTTTAAAAAAAAAGATCTGAGGCATGGAGTTCTTCTAGAAGTAGAGCTCGTTTGCAGAGTAGTTTCTCACATTATTTCATACCTGATAACATATTAACTGCTCAAAGAAGTCTTTCTAAAACAAGGAACAGATTTTAATTAATACTATCAGATTGCTAATAAGTAGGAATAAAAAAAAGAAAAAGGAAGCAGCTTAGAAGCCTGTCCTGTGTGATGAAATGCAGCACCGTCTTACGAAACACCTGGAGCGCAAACTAGCTGCCCAGAGCTCTATCAGACTCCTGGCAACACGTTTGCAGCCTTGTCACTGGGGAGTTAAAATTTGAACTTTGAAAGATAGGGTGGAGTGTTTTGAAGATATAAATCATTGAGCAAGAGGCAAGAGTCCAGTGCGTCTAAGTTGATTCTGCAAATCCTCTCACCCCACACTGCTTACTGCAGCTGAACTCAGGTGAGTAGGGAACCAGGTCTTCACTGCCTAGTCAACAAAGATTACTTTCTGATTTCAACTGCAAGGCACTTGGGAAGGCTGTTTTCACTTCCCTGTGTTTCTCTCGTCTCAGCAGGCAGCACAGTTCTCTGAGGGAAACAGAATCATCATCTTGGGTGGCTTTACTGCTCAGAAACACAGGTTTATGTCAGATGCATCACTCTAACCACAGGATTGTCCAGAGACTATTTTGGAAGCAAACTGTGCACTTGGCTGCAAAAATTAGGGTCCCATTAACGCGAATTTACAAAGGTTGCTTCTTGACTTGAGAAGTGTTTCTCTGGGAGAGAATTTAATTACTTGGGAGGAGAAGGAGAAAATGCTCCTGTGAGGAAAGACCAGAGACAGTCTCTTTAGGGGCATGGAATTTCTACTTGTGGATTAGTAATTTTAACTCCCATGAGTGACCTGTTCTTATTTTTTGTTTGTCTCCTGCCATGTTGGTGTCTTGTCAGTTCTTGACTGTTCCTCCTCACAAGTTAAGGTCACTCAGTGGCAGCGGTCCTAAAAGTCTGAGAGCTGGAATTGGATCAACCGTGTGACTGAACTTTCAGATTACATTAGTATTTCTTAAAATTGAGGGCTCCCTGCCTCAAGGGTGATGTGTGTGGGCAGCTGAGTTCTTGTTTCTTGCTCTGTCATTGCTTTGCACACTTGGTTTCATCAAAGGCTGTGTGGTATGTAGAGCCCCTCTTCTGCTGCAAGAATGTGAGAAAACCTGGGAATTTTATTCCGTTAGATTTGAAAGAGTCCATTTTCTGAAGTAATCTACAAAAATTCAATTTGGTTTTTGTTCTTCAGACTCTAAGAAATTTCTCTGTCTCTCATTCTTTGCTTTTTCACATATCATTTACTCTCTTATTTAATTCTTCAAACACTTACTGGACAATCACTATATGCCAGATATTAGTGTAGGGATTGCAGATTAGAGTGCTGAGTAAGTTATATAATTCCTGCCCTAGAGAAAAAAATCACAGTCTACAATCTAGAACTCTCCCACTGATGTTCTGTGATGATGAAAATGTTCTGTACGGAAATTTTCTGATGCAGTAGCAAAATATGGATAGTGTAACTTAGGCTCTAAGACCTAGGCACTAACAGCTTTCCACCCTTCTCTTCATGTAGTGCCATGCTCACAAACCATCAGTGGTGTCCTCTGTCCTGTATTCAAAGCTGTGAATGGACTCAGCCAATCGACATGGTCTTTTTATGCAATGCTCTGGGGGGATGAAAGACCTATAAAGAAATCACTAACAGGACTGCTTAGTCACTATCCATCACTGAGTATACAAGCATCACATGACTCTTGAGGTTCACAATTGTTGAACTCTTATGAATACTTTAGTGACATTTTGCAGAACCTTGGGCTCCTCAGATTTTCACTTGAGAATCTCTAGTGTAGAGGTTCTCTTGTGTTTATGTGTGTGTGTTTTAATCTAAGTCTCTCCTTGTCTCTATCGACTGTGTAAAGGGGCGTTGTATAAGCAGATGGTACCTAAGCCTGATTAGTTGAGGTCTGTTAGGCTTACAAACAATTTTTGAAAAAAATAATCTGTTGAATTTTGCCTTGGACACCTACTAAACTCCATGATGTCACACCTGCCTTTATCAACTTGTGAAAACATGTTTTTATTTAACATTCCAAGGGCAATGACTATAGGATTACTAATCATATGCATCCTTTTTGGTCTTGTTTGGTTGGGAAAACTGAGACATTGAAATAACCACATACAGTTGACTGATTAGGTGGTCTCTCTCTTTCCTCCCTATCACTGTTTCTTTGATTTCTTCATGTCAAAACCACATCAACTATAATCTAATCACTTGTATATACTTTGGTGTAAGTGGCAAAAATCCAAATATTGAATAAAAATGACCATGACAAAGAATTTCTGATAAATCAGAATCAATAAATTAACACATTTAATAGGAACACCAGAAAAATGAGAAGCTAGAACATTAAGCATTCAATAGTTAGCTGAGTGCTGAGACCCAAAGCAAAATTTTATGTCTAAGATAGTTTCTTTCAAAGACTTAAGTCTTCAGGAAACTTCTGTGTGATATCTCTCATTCCTTACACTTACAACCCCTGACTTTGTAAACGAGCTACATTTTCTTCAGGAGTTTCTGAGGATGAGAACAATTGCCTTTCTCTGTTCCTGCCACCTCAACCCCTCACACTCTACCCAAGACTAATTTTCTGCTATTATCTGGATCCAGCTTCTGAATCATATGGATTCAGTCACTACAAAGAGTCCAGGGCAAGGACTAAGGTGAGGCAAGAGAGGTCCTTAGGGTGCAAAATTTCAGGAGGACTTCAAGGTTTGGTCACGTAAGTAAATTTTGCCAACTAGGTATTATCTTGTCTCATCTTTAGTCCCAACTCTGAAAGAGTGATAGAGTATCTTTGGGCCCCACATCTAAACTGGCAAGAGAAGAACATTCCTGGCACATCCTGGATCCGGTATCTAGCCCTGATCCAATCAGCTATGGCTCCAGGGTTGAGGTCACATGGAATAAATATAGTTGCTGAGTCTCCATCTCAGGCTTTAGGGGGCAGTTCTCAGATAAAGAACGACCATGACTTGGGAAGAAACCCCAGTCTTTTCTGTTCAAAAAACACTCTGCAAGTGCAATATTTTTATTACATCTTGGTGCTATTTTTTTTTCTTCCCCTGTTACGAATCTCATGACATTTGAACGGGATTACTAAAGTTTAGCACACACAGTTTAACTGTTTAGGGGTTTGTGGTCCTCTTGGGAGGTAAGACCAGATTCAGGATGCATATGGAGAGTGATTATGGTAGACAATTTAAATCAATTCAACAATTTAAATTAATTATTTTATTGAAAATAAAATCTGTGTTAAAACTATACATTATATAGAATGATAACAAGAGCTGGGAGAAGATTTATTAAATAGGGGGAATCAACCATTGCTTCTTGATGACCTCTTGTTTGGAGAAAAGGAAACAGCAGATATAAAGGTTTATGGTAGGATCAGATCTGTATTTCCTGGGGCATACTGGAATACCACACGTCCCATTTTCCTGATATGAATGAAAGACCCATGAAGTTTGAAATGATGCCACCTCTGCCAAGAACTTCCCAGAAGCGAAGAGAAACACTCAAAATCATTCTATTTATTCAAATTTATTTCATTGCCCAGGTTTACATAAAATGGTCAGTAAAAGTGGCTAGTGACAGAGGATCAAGTGGAAATGCTTCCTTCGTAGAAAATCACATTTTTTAAGGGCAAAAATGCATTTTCCTTTTGATGAGCTCCTACCTGCATTGACCCCTTATTGCAGTAAAGGATTGGGCATCAAGAGCCCTTTCTGCCCTCATACTGCCCACGTCAGATTATTTCCCACTGAAGTTTTTCTGCTCACGGATCTAAATCCTAAAGCTTTATTTTGCGTTTCCCCACAAAATAAAGTTTAGGATCCCTTAAAGTGCCAAAAAATGTGAGGGTACACCTAAAAAGTGGTGCATGGCTGTGTCTAAGTCACATAAAAGAAATTTCTTTTAGAACTAAATTTTGAAAAGACCTTACTTTTTTGGTTTGGTTTACAGACTTAAATTAATTAATTTAATTAAATTTAATTAATGAATGTATTAATTTAATAAATAAATAAATTTAATTTATATATTGCCCCCAATCATTTTTATTGAGGTAATGTTGGTTTACCACACTATTTGCTTTAGGGTTCATAGGGCCAAACCTCTGAGACTGAACCTGAACAGCCCAATCAGCAGCAAGGCTTCATTGTTTCCTTTACTCAAGAGGGTGACTTTTTCTTTGAGAATAATTAGAGCACACAGAACTGATAAGTTGCCTTTTGCCTTAGGCTGTCACTAGTTCAGTGACAAACTTACAGCTCTTCAGCTGCTTGCCTTTTCATGTACCAGGTTTTCGTTAACCAGTGCCTCTGATTCTAGTTCATATTTTCCCTGATCCTACCTTTTTTTTTTTTTTTAACGTTACTATTCTGTAAAGTTTATGTGAAAACAGTCTCAAATCCTTTGTGGAACAAAGTATAGAAGAAGGGAAGGAAGAAGAAAAAGAATGAAACAGGGAGGGAGGAACTATCCCAATATTTTTTCCATAATGGAAGCATACAAAATAACTGATCAAATATATATTTATTACAAACATTTTGACATTCATCCCTCCATTGGAAAGGCAGGAAAGCAGAGACGAGATTGTGAAATTTTATTTTCTCTTGAACATATAATGGGCACGTTGAAAAAAGCTGGGGGTCTTACAGTGGCTGGAAGGGATTAGGGAATTAAAAAAACAAACACCACAAACCATTTCTTGTTCCTGTAATTCTACCCCAGTTAGGTATGGGGCTGAAAGCAGCACAGAACTTCTCATAAGCCCTTTAGCTTGCATGACTCCCTTGAATCTGAACAAACACCCTATGAAATAGGTCACTTGGGTATTATCTCAGCGGAGGAATTCAATCTCAGCTTATTCAACACTGAGATTTACTACAGTGTTATAATGGACAGGACTGGGAGGCTGTGGTGTCAGATGAACTGGATTTCTGTCTTCTGTTAATTGTTTGAGACCTGGAGCATGTCACTTAATTTTTTTTTTTTAAGATTTATTTATTTATGGATACAAGCTGGGGTGTAGGCCAGAGGTGCAGGATGGAGAGAGGATTCACCAAAAACAGAGTGGGGAGCAGAACAGGCAGATCGACTGAGTACACTGCTAAGGGGAGCAGCAGGTGACACAGCAGCGGTCTGCTGCGCCATGTGGGAATCTCCCTGGCCGGGGATCGAACTTGTGCTGCAGTGGAGGCGGACAGCTTCATAGGCAGAGACTTAACCTGTTGCGCCACCAGGGAGGCCCCACTTAACCTTTTCCTCACATAGAAAATGAGAATAATGAGTATTCTCTGCATGTCTTTTCCCTCCTCCAAATGTTCTACATATTTTGCACTGTCTCCTGAAGTCAATGTGACTAAACCTTATACGAACTTTTCCCTTGCAACTTAAGTCTAACTTAAAGTCTCCTGTTTCACGAGCAGGGCAAGAAACACCACTTTGCCTATTGCCAATGTCGCGGCTGATGTACATGTTGCCAACGTCGCGGCTGATCGTCACCCCAGCAAGTGCCCTCGCGGATGAGCCAGTGCACATCCGAGCGACAGGCCTGCCCCCGTCAGAGCTGGTGACCCTCAAGGCATCTCTGACAGATGAGAAGGGGAATCTGTTTCACAGCAGAGCCTTTTACAGGACTAACAAGGACGGTGAGCTGGACCTGAAACAGGATGCTGCTGTTGGAGGTGATTATGTGGGGGTCCAACCGATGGGCCTCTTCTGGTCTCTAAAGCCTGAGAAGGCTTTCAAAAGGCTGCTTAAGCGGGATGTGATAAACAGTCCCCTTAAGGTCACTCTGGACCTCTATGACTCATTTTTCCTCCGCATGCCGGACACGGAGAAGCCCAAGGCCAGCCAGACGGTGCAGCGCTGGTTCACAGCCCCGGGGGTGCAGCGGGTGCCCATAAGAGCGGGAAACGTGCGCGGAGCCCTTTTTCTCCCTCAGGGTGAGTTTCATCTTTGGTAGTAGACAGACTATTGCATGGATGGTAACAAAACGAAAACAAAGGCCATCGTTTTATTGGTGAACAAGTGTTTTCGCTATTCTGTGTGTGTGTGAAGGTAGAATTCATTTTGATTAACCCGTGTTTTCATTGTCTCAATCGTCATTGACCCTCATTTCACTCTTCTTACTTTGTTGCTCGCAGGGGAAGGCCCTTTTCCAGGAGTCATTGATTTGTTTGGGAGCATTGGGGGTCTAGTTGAATTTCGCTCCAGTCTTTTGGCCAGCCGTGGCTTTGCAGCACTGGCGTTAGCATATTTTGCCTACGAAGACCTGCCCAGCTTTCTGAACGAAGTGGATCTGGAATATTTTGAGGAAGCTACCAACTTTCTAATATCACATCCGAAGGTATTTACAGTAGTTTTCATTTTTACCTTGCAACATTGCACAAATAATACATTAAAAACTGTGTCTATTCTCCGTTTCACCAATCTCTTTTGACTTGGTTACAGAACTGTTTATACTTAAAATGAGAATAATATTTACCTTGTAGAATTAATGGGTAAATTAGCGACCAGTTCAGTGATAACTGGCACAAAGACGATACTAAGTAGTGGATATATTCTGAATACTTTTAATGGAAACAAAAAGTTAAGACTCCTTACATTTGAAGAGTTTGTGACTTATCACCAGTGGCTCAAAAATGTTTTATCAACCCTGGATCCTATGTGATGAATTCTCTGGTTTGACACATTTACAAACTTTGTGGATTATCACTGCATGGGGTGATGCTGGACTAAGTCACCCAGAATCTTTCGACAAAGTCCAGTGTCAAAGCTGGGGTATGGTGCAGAGCAGGGTCATCAGCAAAATGTTATGAGTACACCATCTTATTAGCTGAATTAGCTGTTTAATTAGTTTCAGATCTAAGGACAGAAATGTCTAAAGTAAGAGTCCAATGCCAGAAGCCAATTTAGGGAAAGGAATCTGCAAAGGAGATTTATGAACTTTTTGTCTAGTATGTCTGCACTGTTGAAAGTGGGCCCATGGAGAGAGAGGCCTCAGTATCACCTGAGACCACCGGACTACAGGTGCTCAAGCCCCATACCTGAATCCACACTTGCATTTCAACAAGATCCCCAGGAGATCCACATTGAGAAGGACAGAAATAGTATCCCTCAGAACCCAGCTTTTCCCAGGAATTAAATGTCACATGAATTATGGTTTAGTTCTCTTGAGGAGCTCCTAAAGTGCTGATATTTATGGTCACGACTCAAAAAAGAAATGTAGGAAAGATATCACAGGGTCAGGAGTGAGTTGACATTCTGTTGAGTTGGATCAAATTAATTATCATTTTCTAGCTCAAAAATGTTCAAATATCAACTATTTCCTATGGTTCAACCTAACCATGATTAAACAATTATACCAGCTAACATGTATTAACTATTTTTTGGACTGTATGAAATACTTTATAGGCACAATTAATGCTCACAATAAACTTGTGAAGTGCTATTGACATAGTTATTTTAGAGCTGAGAAAGCATACTCAGATTAAGTAGTGTAGTGTGTCTAAACTACACAACCATCAAGTGACAGCCTTTCTGACAATGTCTTTGCTCCAAATTGTTGTTATCCTGACTCCCTGGATTGAAGTCTCTCTCTCTCTCTCTCTCTCTCTCTCTCTCTCTCTCTGGAGATCCTGACTCCTAAGGAGAGCTGGGATATATTTTCTACCAGAGCATCATCAGATGTCATCATCATGATCAAATATGTGTGCTATTTCTAAGTATAGTTGACTTTTTTGAAGGATCACTTAAAAGGAATTAAACCCCAGATAGAATGTTTTCAATTTAATTTTTTTAACTTCAAAATTAGCCATCTGTGACATTGTCTGTGGAGAAAGGGCAATGGCCAACATGCAATTTGGATTTGGATTCGGCAGAAAGTGTTGTAACCTCGAGCAAAACTTTTCAAGTTCTTATATTTCCATTTTCTTACCAGCAGAACTGAGATAATATGTGTAAAGCACTTAGCTTCAGGCCATACATATAGTGAACTCTCAGGACATTCACCCAGGGATCCTTCTCATTTGATTTCTTCCCTCTCCTTTTCTCCACATTCGAAATCAGTCTCAAAGTGTTTCAGGTTCTACTGCTGAATCTTTCTTCATTTATCACACCCACTTCATCCTTTGTGTCAGTTTTAGTTCTTTCCCTAGTCAAAGCTCATCTATGATACTGCACTCAGGTGTCTATCCATTTCCTGTCTTCACGCTCATTGCCCCACCCATTCTTCCAGTGGATGGTTCCAAGTGTGCATGTGCATTGGATTTCCTTGGGGATACTTTAGAACATCAGATTCTTGTACTCAGACCTATTGAAGTAGAAACTAGGAAAACTGGACCCCAGAAATCTCCAGTACAAGTTTTTACAGGTGATTGTGATGATCGATAGGTATTGGGGTTATAATTGTGAGCAAAATTAACAGACCAAGTCACTATGTATTTACTGTTGGCTGTTCAGAATGCCCTTCCTTGCCTAGCCATCTCTCAGCCTTCTTCCTTCTCTGCTCCCTCAACCTACAGAATTAAAGAGCCCCTACTATGACTGACACTGTTCCTATTGGACTCGGCACTTAAATTCAATTGTTTATAGAATCCAAATCTTTCATCTTTACCCTCCCAATGTTTTCAGGAGTAGCCACTGGATTAATGGATGTCAAAAACCTTTGTAGTTGTAAAATGCTATTTAATTATGAATCACACATACATAATATTAGCAAGAACTCAGGAAACCTTTTTAATCTACCTGGAGAGAATTTGATTTTTTAAAGAAAACTTACCCGCCTCTCCTTGTCTGTTGTAAAATGTTCTTGATGAATGAAAGCTTTTTTGCATTTATTGAAGCCTGCCTTTGATGAAATTTTTGTTTCTATTGTTTCCCTTTGCCCTCTCAACAATTCTGCAAGGTGGGTAACATGCCCTAAGATAATAAGGCCTACAAGGTAGGCCGTGTTCTCAGGCACAGGGGCTGGGAAGGCTTAGTGCCAGGACTCCAGCGCCACCTGTTCTGACTGTCCACTGGACTAGCCCACTAGCCTATAAGACCCCTACTGCTCAGTGTCAAGCCTGTAATGGGTCCCTTGCTTTTCTGCTTCAGGTCCAAGGATCAGGAATTGGAGTGATTGGGGTGAGCAAAGGGGCAGAGATCGCCCTGTCCATGACCTGCTTACTGAGACAGGTGGTGGCCACTGTCTGCATCAACGGGCCCACTTGGGTCTCCGAAACTCCGCACAGGTACAAGGATCAGGTTTTACCACCCTTGCCTACGCTCATTGAGTGCATACAGATTGATGTCTCCGGTGCTGCGAGGTTCCGCAACTACCAGAACATGCCGGAGGTAGAGAATCAGCTGAAGCTGCTTCCTGTTGAAAAGGCCCAGGGTCAGATCCTCTTCCTTGCATCCGAGTGTGATGAATGCCTCGAGAGCAGAAAATGTGCGGAGCAAGCCATGGAGCGGCTGCGGAGTCACGGGAAAAGCAATGGAAGGGTGCTGACATATCCTGGGGCTGGCCACCTCTTAGAGCCCCCCTATGGACCCCTATGCTATGCTTCCTGGAGCCCCAACTTACCCTTGCCCGTGCTCTGGGGAGGGGACCCTGCTTCCCATGCAGCAGCTCAGGAACACTCCTGGGGAGAGATCCTGAAATTCTTCAGGCAACACATTGTTCAGAGCAGAAGCAAACTCTGAGCAAGGAATTAGGGAGATGATAGGGTGGGAGATCCAAGCCAAACCACAACCAAACAAACAAACAAACAAAACCAAAACCAAAACGAGGATGAGGCAGGGTGGGGGATGGGGTTTTCCCTGATTTCTCTGTTTTCAGTTGTCTTGAATCGACTGTGGGAAGTAAAACAAATTAAAGCACTAGGGCACAGGTACACCTGAAATATTTCTGACAATGTGTATTTTGAATTCTTGTAAATTGGATCTTAGTTTATATGCACCGTGACTATTTCAAAATTGTGATACTCCTGCAAATTGAATCACCTTTTGTTCCCCCAGTTAGGAATACCTTGGATCCAGGTATTACCAATGTAGATGAATTCCCTGGAACTTCTGTAACTTGTGAAAGGACATTTTCTGTGTAAACTATGTTGAACTCAGTTTCTGATATTTGATAAGAACAGCTCCAATACCACCATCAAGATTTTCTGAATAATTTCTGGTAGATAGTTCAACTTTTTTTTTCTTTTTGATAGCTATGCTTCTTTGTATGTCTAAAACATATTTTTTATAATTTTAATCAGGAATGGGATTGAATTAAGTGCCTTTTAGCATTTATTTAAACTAAATCAGTTCATATATTTAAAGCAATCAGAACTGTCAGAATTCTGTGCCTGGCACATAGAAATTACTGTATTACTATTTTCACAATGCTTTCCTTCTTTAATCTGTTAAGTGGTAAGCTTCATCTATGGACCAATTTTGTTAATTCATCTACTTATAATAGATTAATTTCTCATGTTGACCAATTCAGGTTTTAAAATGTCTTTTGGAGCCAACCGGGTTATTTATACTTTCTTAGAATTTTACCCATATTTTCTAGTATAAGTTGTTCTCATAATTTTTCACATACTCCCTGTTTATTTGTACACTTTTCCCTTTTTCTGACTTGCTAATTGTTTTTCTATTTTACCGATCTTTTCTAAGAACAGCTTTGGTTTATTTATTGGAAAGATCTATTTTTCCTGGTTCACCAGTTTCTTTTCTTTAAAATATATCCATTCTTTCTGCCATCTTTGTGTAGAATGAATAAAAGGATACAAACTGGTAAAATACAACAAAAATAATTCCTAGACACTGAAAAATATGGTGATTACCAGAGGGGAAGGGACAGTGGGTGGGAGGAAAGGGGTGAGGCAGTCAATTTGATAGTGTGATGGCACTGGGATTGTGTGGTGGTGGGTAAGGGATATGTATACACATATTTAAGTGTGCAACTGTACAGCCCAAATTATACAGTTTTATAAATGAATATAAATAGAATCGGATTAAAAAATTATCTGATCACTTCACCCTTTTCATTTTTTGTTTGCTCTTTCTGGAATTCCTACAAAGAGTATCTTGGAGCTTCTGGATGTGTCCTCCATGAATATTAAAATTTTCTCATACTTTTATTTGTATTCCCACTCCCCATCACTCTTGGGGAACTTAACGATTTAATTGTTTAATTATTCAACTCGCTAATTTGTGCTTCAGCTCTTCCCAAAGTGCTTTTTAGCTCATCTCTTTTGGGTTCTTTTCATGATCGTTATTTTTAATTTCCATGATCTCTAATTGGATCTGTGTCCTTAAAGACCATCCTTGTCTTTTCCTCAGCTTCACTGAGATATAATTATCAATAACATTTCACAAATTTCTGTTGTACAGTGTGGTAATTTCATGTGTATATATTGTCAAATAATTACCAATATAAAGTTATTAACAATCAAGATTTATCCACAGATGCAGGGATGGGCCCAGCATCTGTTGAAAAACACATCCATTTGGTGGATGGTGAAAAAAATGCGATTCTTTATTAGCAAGGGCTAATTGAGTTGCCAATCAGCACAATTTGTTCCACCTGCTTTTTCTATTTCTCAATTATTTTCACAACAAATGCAAGTAGAGGGTCAGAAAGGAGGTCCTTTTCTGGTTTCTGATGTATTTGAAACTTCTTCTGTAATATATAGAAAAGATTGCTCCTGAATTGACCCACCCGTCCATTTTTATTCTGTGCCCCTTTTCCTTGTACCTTTTGGCTAGTTTAAACAAATACATAGAGCATTTCTCATTTCTCATGTTCTTATTTATGTGTAAATATGAGTCCTGGTAGCTTTCACTCCATCATATCACCTTTCTAGGATCGACAGTCCACTCAAAGACAAAGATTTATACGCCATTGAAAACACCACTTATAATGCTGGAACTGGCAGCCTCTCAGTCTCTGCGTTTCTTTATCACTAAGGCTTGCCACTCTCCTGTCTCAATGTTACGTTTTAACCATGACAGCCTTTTCCTCTCCTTTGTATGTGCTTTTCACAGAGTTCATGAGAATGGAGATTGTTCAAAACAGGCATTTTGGGAATGGGGGGAAGTTTTCCTTGTCTTAAAAAATAAAAAGGTGAAAAATTGTGTTTCCCGGGAACAACTCCACATGATACCAAGAGGCTCAGGCCTCCAGAGCCTGGGAGGTGCCAACCTGTTCTTGCTGGTGTCCTGCTGGGCTGGGGCCTAGCCCTGAGCCTGTGGTGCTGCTCCTGCCTGGAGGTACACAGGACAGCTATAGAAAATGCCAGCTCACCCCCCGTGGGGTTTCCCAAGCAACCCGACCCGGATCCCAGCCACATCAAATACATAGAAGGCCACATCAAATACATAGGCTGTGCCCTTCCTGCCAGGCAGCCTCAAGCACAACCCGAAGCTTGTGGAGAGCTCAATCCCCGGGCTGAACCACCCTAGACCTGAGTTAGAGGCACAGGGTGAGGCCCGTGGGGGTTTGGAAGATGACCTCCTCCCTGATCCTCTATTTGCATTTGCTGTGAAAACAATTTGCAGAAATAAGAAAAGCAGGTGGCACAAAATGTGCTGATTGGCAACTCAATTAGCCCTTGCTAATAATGAATCACTTCCCCCCCCCCCCACTATCCACCACCAAATGCATGTCTTTTTTGCATAGAAGAACTGGGGTGTAGGCCAGAGGTTGGGGGGAGGTGAGAGAATTGAGGATTGAGAGGATTCACCAGAGAGAGTAGAGAGCAGAACAGGCAGATCTACTGAAGTACACTGCTGAGGGGAGCGGGAAATAATTTTTCTTTCCATTTTTTCATCTATCACCAAGATCCCATGAACAGGAGAGTTAGATTTGAGAAAGTTTCCCCAGGAAGAAGGTGCTACTGAATATTATCATTCCACCATATCCAGTCTAGCTTCTAACCTGTTGCGTCTACCTCCTCACTATTTTTCATACCCTTTTGACCCACTTTATATCATTACTGCCACTACCCTACTTCAAGTTGTAGTCATGTTTTGCCCAATGCTGCAGCCTCTTGAGAATTCACTTCTACTCTTGATTCCGTTCAACTCATTTTACATACAGAAGCAGGCTAGAAAGACCCCTTGCAAATACAAATCTGATTACGCCATTCTTCTGCTAACTAAGAGCTTCCTGTCCACTAAGGGGTTTATCTTGCAACCATCCCAGGCCAGGTAGGTTCACTGTCGGTTCTAGCAAATTGAAAGAAAATTTTGCAGCCCTTGACATCATTTTCAGTGGTTTAAATGGTAAGTAGGAGAAACAAACCAGCAGAGAGACAGCAACTCGAGCCTGCTTCCCCAGGGTGACGCGGCCCTTTTATAGCCTCCCTCCTAGGCACAGGTGTGCACACTTGCACATGCGCACACACCCATGCTCAAGTGTCCATAATCAGGCACGTGTACCCCACACCCACTGGCCTTCTACATTAACAAGATGAAGGTCACAGGTGATAATCACAGAGGCTGAAGTTGTAAAAAGCCTGATCAACTTCTTTTATCCTACAGGGTTCCTATTACTTTATGATAAATTCCAAAATCAGTAACAAGGTCTCCAGTGTTCCCCTCATGATCTCCAGCACCATTAAATGTCTCTCACAGTACTCCAGTCACTCTGCCTTCCTTCAGTTTTTCACATGTGTAAGGCTTTTTCTGCCTCAGGACTTTTGCATATACTGTTTCCTTGGCTTCATATGCTTTTCTCTGCTTTCTGTGTAGTCACCCTCTACTCATACTAACAGATATTTCACTTTTTAAAAGAGCCTTTCCTGATAATTCTCTAGTCCTATCTAAATCAGGTCTCTCTTCCAAATAGTGTGGGATCCCCAGCACACCTTGTTCTCAGGAATATTGTCTTGGTGTCCAGAGTGTAGCGTCATACAGGGGCTTCTCACCAAGGGCAAAAAATCCTGCTATGAAGAACATATTGGGAAACCAGTATCTGCTGAAAATAGCAGGCAGACAATAAAGGTAATATGCTTTGACCAGCAGGAACAATGGAGCCCCCCAGGCAATCGCCCCTGGTCACCCACCCTAATTTACATGCCATTAACTGCTTCCCCCAGCATGAACACTCCCTACTTACTTGCCCCACCTTTATACCCAGTGTTAATAAATATGAGACCACCTTTGGATGGGGGCTGCACATGACTTCTGGTGTAGCCCCTCTAGGCCTCTCACTGACCCACATGGCCTTTGAGTGTTCATCCCTTCACCCTGTGAGTTGACAAAATGCTAATTATATATTAATCATTTTATTATTATTTTCATTTTCTTTCATTTGACTCAAGTGCCATGAGGGTAGGGAGTAGGTGAGTTTACTGCACATTCTCAGTTCTTAGCAGGATTTCCAACACGTGACATGCTCATTAACTATTGAATGAATGAATGAATTTATGAATTGATCCTGGGACATGTGGCTCAGGAAGTAGGATGCAAACAAGAATTTTGGTGTTCGTCACCAAATCCCCATAGTGGTACAGGGGATGGTGATAAGTGACAGTGCTAGTACATATCTTCAATTCAGCAGGGCAGAATAGTATATATTCTGCAACCATCCCAGGCCTGGTAGGTTCATCACCGGTTCAGGCAGCTTGAAAGAGAATCTTGGAGTCCTTGGCATCATCCTCACAGGTTAGGGGAAACAAGCCAGCAGGAAGACAGCAACTTGGGCCCCCCTACAAATCCCTATACCCTCTTTCCTCTCGTAGTCATTCTCTGACACTTTTCACTACTATCCACTGCACGGTTCTCTGCCGCCTCACCCTTATATGCTCAGTCTTCTGGCTCAGGTGTGCTCACTCACACATGCCCACACCATACTTCAGGTGTCGCCATCAGGCACGCGTGTAAGACCGCAGGTGTCCATCACTGATGCTAATGGCAGGAGGGCAGAAAAAGCCTGGTCACTTCCATTTACCCTACAGTATAATAGCTTTAACGTAAACTTACTACAAAACTTAAACTGGAGTAATCTGATATTTGATGTGTCTTTCCCCAAGATATTTAACACCCTTGAAAAGTTCTGGTAGTTAAACACAATAAGGAAATCGGCCAATTTTTTTAAAGATTTATTTATTTATGCATACAAGCTGGGGTACAGGCCAGAGGCGTGAGGTGGCGAGAGGATTCACCAGAGACAGAGTGGGGAGCAGAACAGGCAGATCAACAGAAATACACTGCTTAGGGGAGCAGCGGGTGAGGCAGGAGAGGTCTGCCACGCCATGTGGGAATCTCCCCGGCCGGGCATCGAATTCGTGTCACCGCTGCCGACAGCTCCACAGCGTAGCTCTTAACCACTGCGCCACCAGGGAGGCCCTCAGCCAATTTTTTTTTTTTTTTGATACAAAAATGCTACTCCTGGCTCTTCTGCTCTCTAAATCATCCCAGTGATCCTCATGTCCACTTTTTCTGCATATGGGATTATGCTTGTTTGTACTCTGATTCACTAGAGCTACATACAACTTCTATCACTGTCTCATTAGGTGACCTTTAAAACTGATCAAGAGAAGTACCCACATGTTCACAGAATGTCCTCACCTTACCCTCCCTGTGTGTAAACATATGTGTATCTCAACCACCACCAAGCCTTATTCAAATTCTCTTTATTTCCAAGTGAGTCAGTCTCCTTTAGTCAAATTAGGAGGAAGTCTGGAATCCATTCATTTGATCATTTTTAAGTGTTTGCTATGTCATGCTCTGTCCTGGGCACACAATCAAAGAAGTAACAGATATCCTCAGATAACCTCATGAGGTTGCTTATATCAACACATTTTATCAGACTTTTGTTTCCTTCTACTTCCCTCTCAAAGTGAGCCAGCTTCTCAGGTTCCTTTGGGTTTTTCTTCAAGAAAGAAAAGCTCAAGGCAGAATTTTCTGAGGCCACAGTGACCCCTTGTCTTACTTAAAACAGAGGGCTGTGTCTTAACGAGAAGGCACACGTGGAAGGGTCCCTACTCCTAAGAAATAAATCTCACATAGCAGGCTTGGAAGATCAATGTGAGGCCTGTGAAGTGACTTGGAACAAAATGAGGGGTAGCATTTAAGGTTGCCTGGCATAGTAGGAGGAATACAGGCTGGCTCCCAGATCCCAGGGTCGGGCGCACAGAGATGCCCCTTAGTTCCCAGTGCCTGAGCGTGGTGTCCTGTGGGGCAGGACTCAGTTATGTATCAATACTGACCCTCCCCCTTTCTCCCCAACTTCCCATACCTCAGTCCAAGGACAGGAAGGAAATGGGCCTGTGGCTGGAGCTCTTGGAACATTTCTGGCAGGTCCTCCCAGACTGAACCGGGAAAGAAGAGTGGAAGAAAAGCTCACTTCTTCAAGTCGATTTCTATTCTTGGACATACAATCTGGTTCAGACATTTAAACATTTTATTGTCACGAGAAGTGGGTAATATAAATCCCCTAGCCTGCCAGCATTTATCAGAATGGCTAAATCATGAACAATGAAATACCAATAAAACTGAATCCTCACGACTTCTATTTAAAAAAATTTGAACATATACTTAGAAAATGAATCCCTCTGACTTTGGCAAGGTTAAACTTAGATAGCTTCTATAATATCGGAGAGCTCAGAGTTTACAAATTATTCCTTCTTATCAGGTGAAAGCACCCTTTGCAGGGTGAGCTTTTGTTTTTTCACTCCCAAGCCATCTATGTGGGTATATTGACACTGAAAATCCTTTAAAAGATGTGGACATGGTTTAAAGGCATCTTGCTACAGTGGAATTTGAAGTCAGGCAGATCTAGACTCTAGGATAGCACTACCCTGGGATTGTCACAGCTTCCCTGGGCTCATTGTTTTGACAAACACCAGATGGTGAGTGTGAAGCAAGCCTCTGTGCTTCGAGCCTTTCCTTCCCTGTTTCCCCAGCTTTCGTCAGGTAATCACGCAGAAGATACCTGGGAGAGTGTAAATGAATGACAGTAAGTCTAGGTGAGAATGAGACAGGGGATTAGGGAATGTTTCAGGAGAGGTAACTTTTGCTTCTAAAAAGGACTTTTTATTGATGACTCAGGCAGGCTGAAGAGAAAGGCTGATTTGTGAGGCATCTAGAATGTGCTGCAGTGTCTTAATGATTTTAAGGTTTGTTCTTGTCTGAACCTCCCCCCGCCCCTCCCCCCAAAAGACCCATCAGTCATGCCTCTATCAATATTTCTCTTTGCAGGCAAGTTGTAAAGTACAAACACGTGTTGCAGTCCCGTCATTATAACTCTTCAAATACCTCTGCCCTGGGGGGTGGGGGAGGGGGAAGCTTAGAATAAAAGACATGAGCCAGAATACCTTTTGTGATAACTTTTTTCTTCTCTTTAGAAAAAAAAATATGTACAAAAAAAGCAAAGAAGAGCCAAATGGGAATGTCAAGAAAACATTCTGATAGGTTACAGACAAGGGTCCCTCTCTTAAAGGAGTTACACATTAGCTATTACCATGCTAGAAAAGTGAGATGCAATTAAAACTCGAGAACAGTTAAAAGCCACAAAGTCAAGCTGTTGCTCTGGGCTCTAGGATGTAGATGCTCTGATAGCCTTTCTGTAAAATAATACTGTGCAAACTGTAAAATATTCATTTTCATATAAAGTCCATACAATATGCTATACAAAACTTCTGAGTTGACAGGGGAGGCTGGTACAGGCTGCTCCTTTGGAAAGAAGGCTGCAATGTTATTTGCCTGTCCAAGGACATGATTCCTGGAAGATCTTGAGTTACTCAGAATGGAAAAGCTGTTATCTAAGAGAGAATCATATAACCCAGCTACCCCTCAAATCCAGGATTCTCTGCCAATTGCTTGTACAACTAAGTGACTTCATTAATGTGTCACTTTTACTTGGATGCAATAACATGTTTCCAGGTCAGAACATACAGTTCTTTCTGAAAATATCTTTTTCCACACAATTGATTTTGAGATTTACCATTAACCAATATTGCCCTTCCTGCAACTCATAAGGTAACTTTCATTAAAATTCAAAAATTCTGGGGGAGGCAGCAACCATGGTAGTCAAAGGTTAAAGTGAATTGGTATATTAATTTTAATTCTGTGTCTATAAAACTGAGAAAAGAAGGTTAGTGTACAAATATCACAAAACAACATCAACCATTGAATAAATGTGGTTCTTCAATGCACACTTGAACAAGAAAGTTTTGTTGGTTTAAAATTCTGGCATAAATATATTAAAGCTGATCAAAAAAAATTCTGGGCAAGCTACATCACTTCTTCATACAAAAAATGTACAAAACATTAGCCTCTAACTAGATAAACATAATACTTGTCTTCACAGTTTGACATCCAGCAACTGTGTCTTGAAGTATCGAATTGGAGGGTGATAAAATAAAAAACAGCTGCAGGTCATCAGTTGTCTCAGGTAACTTCGGGCATGGAGGCAGAGTGGTTCTGCAAAAACAAGAGAGGGAATCTCAGAGACGGACATGCTTGCCTTCCCAAATATCCCCTTGCTTTCTTGTCTCCTTGAGTTTGCACGGGCTGTTTCCTCTCCCTAAGCTCTTTCATGTTCCCTCAATTTGTTACCTCTTCTACTAAACCTTCCTGACTTTTTAACCAAATGCTTCATCAAAATTTGTTCTGTGTATACAATACTGTCTTATATTAATGATATCTACCCAACTATATTCTTTTTTTTTTTTAAGTGAGATGACATTGGTTTACATGGTTGGTTGTGTTTTAAAGGCACAGGACCTCCCCTTTCAGATGGTGTTACCAAAACCCCCATCATCCCTCATCTTCCCTCCCTACTTACTTAGTCTTGTCTTTCCTTCCCCCCTCTGACAGGCCCAACTCAACAGTCAGATTTCTAGGGTTTGTTGTTCGCTTGGCTTTATCTGACCCTTTGTTTGGTTTCTCTGTATTCCGCATTAAAGTGACACTAACTGGTATTTGTCTTTTGCCATCTGCTTTTTCATAATCCCCTCCAACTCCATTCATGTTGCACAAATGGCAAGACTTTATCTTTTTTGACAGCTGAGTAGTGTTCCATTGTGCATATATACCACATCTTCCTGATCCACTCATCTGTATTCCTTTATTGTAATTAATGATGTATCATTATTTTACATTCTTGTTATTTTTTCACAATACAGAATTTCTCCCCTTAGGTATCCTCACCATATTTTTCCCACCAAAAGCACCACAGTCCTCCACCATAGTCCACTGCGCTCTCCTCGCCCCCAACAACCCCCTCCATGGCCTACCCCCCTTTCCTTCCTTCCTGGATACCTTAGTTCTATGGTCAACTTTCAAGGGTCGGTTCTAAAGTTTGTCCTTCTCTGATCCTTTGTTGGCTTTCTCTAGATTCCACCTATAAGTGAAACCACCTGGTATTTATCTTTCTTCTGGCTCACTTCACTTAGGATATTAAAGTGACACCATCTGGTATTTGTTTTTCTTTTTCTGACCTATCATAATCCCCTCCAGTGCCACCCATGCTATCACAAATGGTATGAGTTTATATTTTTTGATCCCCGAGTAATATTCCACTGTGTGTGTGTGTGTGTGAGTGTGTGTGTGTATAAAACACATTTTCTTGATCCAGTCATCTGTTTTGGGGCATTTAGGTTATTTCCGTATCTCGGCTATTATAAATAGTGCTTCTATAAACACAGGAGTGCAGTTTTCCTTTCAGATTAGTGCTTTTGTGTTCTTTCAGTAGACCCCTAGGAGTGGAACTGGTGGGTCACATGGTAGTTCCATTTTTAGTCTTTTGCGGACTCTTCACACTACTTCCCATATGAGCTAGACCAGTCTAAATTCCCAGCAGTGTAAGAGGGTTGCTTTTTCTCCACATCCTCACCAGCATTTGTTTCTGAACTTTCTGATGTGCCATTCTCATAGGTGTGAGGTGGTATCTCATTGTGGTTTTGATTTACATTTCCCTGATGATAAGTGATGAGGAATGTTTTTCCCGTATGCCTGTTGACCATCTGCACGTATTCTTTGGAGAAGTGCTTGTTTATTTCTTCTGCCCATTTTTTTTGATTATTGTTTGTATTCTTTTTGTGGAGTTGTATGAGCTCTTTGTAGATCTTTGATATCAGTCCCTTGTCTGATATACGGTGTGAAAATGTTTTCTCCCATTCAGTAGGACATCTCTTTGTTCTGGTTACTCTCTTTTGCTGTGCAGAAGCTTTTTAGTTTGATGTAGTCTCAACTGTTTTTTATATAAATATATAAAACTGTATATATATATAAAATATATATTATATATTAGTTATATATAATATATATATTATATTATAATATATATATATAATATATATATAATAGTTATATATATATATTGTTTTCCTTGCTGGTAGAGATGAATCCAATAAAGATATTTCTGAAGTTTATATCATGGGGTGTTTTGCCTATGTTTTCGTCTATGGATTTAATGGTTTCAGGTCTTACATCCAAGCCTTTTATCCATTTTGAGTTGATTTTCATGTGAGATAGTGGCCTAGTTTCATTCTTCCACATGTGGCAGTCCAATTTTCCCAGCACCATTTATTAAAGAGGCCTTTCTTGTTCCAGTGTATATATGTCATTTCTTTGTTGTGGATTAGCTGCACATAAATTTGAGGTTTTATTTCTGGGCTGTTAATTTTTTCCCACTGCCCAGTGTGTCTGTTTTTGTTCCAGTATCAGGCTATTTTAATTATTATTAGTTTGAAGTCCAGAAGTGTGATATCTCCGTTTTCCCCTTTTTAGTCAGAAGAGCTTTGGCTATTCAGGACATTTTGTGGTTCCATATGAATTTTAGTGATCTTTTAGTTCTTTGAAGAACATTCACCTGTGTTTGGATATTTAGGTTGTTTCCATAGCTTGGCTATTTTGTAATTAATGCTGCAGTGAACACAGGAGTGCATGATTCCCTTCAAAGTAGTGTTTTTGTACTCTTAGGGTAGATACCTAGGAGATGAATTGCTGAAACATATAGTAGATCCATTTTTAATACTTTGAGAAACTCCAGACTGTTTTCCATAGGGACCGGACCAGTCAACATTCCCACCAACAGTATAAAAAGATTTCTTTTTCTCCACATCCCCACTAACACTTGTTGGGGATTATGTATGCTAAGCAAAGTAAGTCAGAAGGAGAAAGACAAATACCAGATGATCTTACTTATGTTTGGAATATAAACAAACAAAAGAAAGGGACAGATAAAAGTAAACCAAGACAAGCCCTAGAAATAGGACTGCTGAACTGAGGCTACTAGCTGGGGAGGCTAGGGATGGAGATCAAAGAGGGGAGAACTATGGGTGCTTTGATGGTTGGTATGGTGTGGTAACATACATCCAAAGACATGGGAACCTATTCCCCTAAATCACATGCAGTGCAGTAAATCAATGTTGCTTCAATTAAAAAAAATAAAAAGAGGGACACTCTGAAGCAAAATTTTCCAGCCAATAGCTGCAGCTGACTTCCACAATCCTGATGGAATAAATCCAGCACCCCAGTTATCCACCCACATAGCCACACTATCCCACTGAAACCAGCCCAGATAACAGGTCCCCGTCAGCAGTAGCCCCTTCCCCAGGATGTGGTGGCTCAAGGTTCTGTTGTTGCTACCCATAGTGAAGTCTGCTCTGGCCCCTGAGGAGATGCTGAATACTCAAGGGGAGCTACGGAAGCAGTACAACAGCATGGTGGATGGAATCTCTTGGCATTTAATTTGGGAAAAAACTCTTAAGCATATGTACATCTATAATCTTGAGGCCTCTGTTGGTGTCCATAAATATGAATTGGCCATGAACTGTTTGGGGGATACGACCAGTGATGAGGTGCTTCAGAAGATGACTGGATTCAAAGCACCTCCCTCTCATTCCCACAAATGACACCCTCTGTATCTCAGACTGGGAAGGCAGAGTCCAAGACTCCACTGATTATTGAAAGAAGGGATACGTTACTCCTGTCAAAAACCAGCGTCAATGTGGCTCCTTTTGTGCCGTTAGCTCTGTGGGTGCCCTGGAGGGTCAACTCAAGAAGAAAACTGGCCAACTCAGAATGTGGTAGGCTGTGTGTCTGAGAATGATGGCTTCCGAGGGGGTTGCATGCCAGTCCATTCCAGCATGTGCAGAAGATTCAGGGCATTGACTCTGAAGATGCCCACCATATGTGGGTCAGGATGAACACTGTCTGTACAACACAACAGGCAAGGAGCAAATGCAGAGAGTACACAAAGCTGCCTGAGGGCAGTGAGAGAGCCCTGAAGAGGGCAGTGGCCCAGGTGGGACTCATTTCTGTGGCCTCAGATTCAAGTCTCACCTCTTTCAGCTTTATAGCAAAGGTGTGTATTAATGTATGATGAAACTGCACTAGTAATCTGGGCCATGTGCTTTTGGCAGTGGGCTATGGGGTCCAGAAGGAAAACAAATACTGGATAAACAAAAACAGCTGGGGAGAAAGTCACGGAAATAAAGGCTATATTCTCGTGGTTCAAAATAAGAACACCTGTGGCATTGCCAATGTGGCCAGCTTCTCCAAGATTTGACTTCATCAGCAAAGTTCATCTGGCTTTTCTATTCTTTCCACTGTGGAACAACATGATAACACACTTTGGAAGGGACTGTTTGCCTCTCTTGAAGCAGATGTAGTGAGACAGGGATTTTCTGTTCAATTTCACATTTGTTTATATTTCAAATAACATTAACTGTCCCTCTCTCCAAACAAGACCTTTGTTTTTCACTGTGGGCAAGTGGGAATTTCCCTAACAGGTGTGGCTCTTAGGTTAGGAGAGATGACCCAGCCTTACCAGCTTTCCTGTGGGGATATCCAGATAGGCTAGACTCTCACTCACAGGGGCTAGTTTTCACACAAGGACTAAGATAACCCGACTTCTCAATTTCCGAGTTCACTTTTATATCCTCTAGGCAAAAATTTCTGTTTTCCACCCTAACTTACATTCATATTCCTTTGGCACAAGTACATGATGCAAGAAATGTGTTTTCCTTCTTTGCATTTTAAAAGTAAACCAAACATTTATCTCTTGCCTAAAATTTAATAATCAGCTATGTAGCAAAAAAAAAAAAATTCTGATGTCAAACAAAAGTGGCAAACATAATTGAACAGTAAAAGTAAAGTAATTGAACAACCTAAGGTAACTAATGTGCAACTCTGGGGAGATCTTTAACTCTCCCTGTATTTTTTCCTAAAAATTTACAATATGATTCTACTTTTGAATATCACTACTTTTGAATGAAGGGGGGGCAGGCATTAGAATTCCTTTGGGAATATTTAATTAATTTTTTTTTTATCCCAGATCTCTGAATCAGAATCTCCTGGAGTAAGTCCCTGGCATCTGGGTCTGGCATCAGTCTCTGGCATCTAGATTGGAGTTTTCTTTGAGTATTAAAGAAAAAAACCATTTTCTCTCCATATGAAGACATAGGGATACTTTCCACCACACCCAGAGTGAGTTGACACAAATGTCTAGCTCTTATTAAATTTCTTTGTCAATACACTTTGTTAACACAAAGTGACCGTGTTCAATAAAGACGCAATCACTCACCACTAAGCTTGGCTGCTCACGTGGACATGGCCTGAGGAAGCAAAAATTTAGAAAGGTGGCCTGTTTCAGCTATACTGAGGGGAATCACAGACGCAAACACTAACATTTGACTTGATGTTTGAGAGAGGGAAAAAAAGAGCACCACTACCCTGGGGGTCCATGTGGCAAAGAGGAAAGAATGTCTCAGGAGGAAGGGAAGCAAAGTGACCGAGTAGCCTCTGGATCCAGACAGTTCTCCTGGAGGTACTGTGAACTGTGGGATGGATTTCATGTGTGTGAATGTGACCTCTGAAGAGTGGTTTATATCTTCTCTTCGATCCCTGAAGGGTCCTCTTCCTGGGAAGATGGCTCAATCCCAGAAATTACAAAGGCATCGGTTCTAATAGAAACCACAGTTGATGGGGCTCCGGAGAGGGGCTAGTGAACAGGGGAGATGCAGGGCATGTTTACTTTGGAAGAGCTGTAGTTCCAAGTCAGCAGCTCTGTGCAGCTTAGTTCAAACACGTTATCCCCTCTAGCATGTTTCCATAATCAATGCTGAGAGTTGCCAATTTTAAAATGGAATTCTCTCGAATCCAAACCAAGGGGCAGCAGAGCAAGCAGGGCCCTTGGAATCAGATGGCCTGAGTTGTAAATTTGTATGGATGACCTTAGGCACTACATTGACTTTTTGAGCCTTACTTCATCTAGAAAATAGGATAATAATGCCAACTGCAGAATTTTTGTGAGGATCAGATGTGATGGTTTGGGACAAATGATAATTTTCTTTCCTTGGCCAACAAAAGGTAGATCCTCCTACCTATTCATCCAGAAACATGTGATACTAAAAGCAGATGCTTGCTTATTTGAATTGCTGACAGTTGGTGCAGAAGGCATCACTTGAGAAGCAACACTTTCCATCCAGCTTCCTGTGGCTTCATTTTGACCTGTCTGTGGGAGTCCCGCTCACCATTTCTCATCCACGTCTATTTTCCATGGAGGGTCAGGTAGTGATTATGATCCAATTTTCAGTTCTTGCTTGTCACTGAAGTTTCTAGTCCAGGTTTTGGTGCTGGCTTGTATTTCCCCATCTACCTAACATTTATCTCACATCTAGTGAGTGCTGGGAAATAAAGTGAGAGAGACTTGGTTCACAGGTCCAGATCCTCAAAGGTCTCCAAGTCCTTGGGTAGGAGGTGGGAGGGGACACTACTTGCATTACTTACAATGGGTGATCACACAAGGGCACTTGAAGGTCCTTTGACCCAAGTCAAGTATTCAGGAAAGGCCTCAAATTGTATCCAGATGAGATGATAGCCGGAAAACAGTGACACATAAATGTGAAAGAAGTTCAAGCACTGCCTGAAGTGAACAATGAATTTATATATATTTTTAATGGCTCCTTGAACTTGTGAAAGGCAGTTTTTGAAATGCTGTGTGGCACTTTATTTTTCAACATTAAGTGGACCTCCCTGACATCTCTTGGCCTGGTCAACTATTAATGGAGCTGAGAGAGAAGAAAGAGAAGTCTAGTGAAGGCTTCAGACAGTGGGCTGTGCTTTAGCACCACTGGGCAGGAGGATGGGGAGGGAAGGGGCCGTTCTCAGTCTAGGATGTCCAGGGAAAAGTGGACAGCATTTACAAGGTCATAGGGATGGATGTTTGTGAAACTCCACAAATATTTCTTTTTGCTTTCCCAATTTACCTTTATCTACAGTTGTTTCAAGGGAAAAAGAATCAAGCACACTGACCTCATTGGAGACAGGAAAAACCAGGTGGAGTTTGTCAGCCTATCACTTAGCTAAGCTGTCATTCAACCTGCATCCCAAGCTGTATATACATGTATCAGAAATGATTTTTCAGTATATCACTTCTAACTAGACAGAGTCAAAATTTCCCCCTTAATACAGCAAAGGGAAAACAAATAAGCCAGAAAAACTGGCCACTCAGTGTAGTGGAGAGTCCTCACTATTTTCCCCAAGATAGAAATAGATTTATTGCTTTTTTTTTCAAGTTCATGAAGAAAATTAGAAAGATTTCGCTAAATGTGAAAATAGGATAGTTTATCTCCGAGAGCTGTCTGATAGTTCATAACCTTTACGTAGTGAAAAAATATTTTTTAATTAATTTATTTTTGATGAAATAGCTTTTTCTTACATCCTTGTTAATTTTTGAGAGTGTAGGATTTCCTCCCTCAGGTGTGGTCACCATAGTTCTGTTGCCGGAACCAAGCTGCCTTAAGTAGGAGCCAGCAGGAGCAGTGGTGCCTTTCACCGCACTGCTCCAAGAGCACTTGTGGCAGTTGCTCCTGCGCATTAACTGCCATTTTGAATGGACCAATCAGGTGCTAGGAGCTGATGGGTAGGTCCAATCAGCTCCAGGATTGAAAAATGGTCCAATCAGACTTGTGGACAGTACCCTGAACGAGAATATAAGCCAGGATTGGAGGGACCTGGGAGGGGGGGGGGAAGAAGAGAAAAAAAAGAGAGGATGCCAGCCCCAGAGAGAGAAGGAGGTCACTGAAGAGAAGAACAGGACAAGATGACGACACCAGCCCCCAGGAGAAGCCAGACTCTGAAGACAGAAGAAAGAAATCCATTCCTCGCCTCCAAAGAAGAAAGAAGAAAAGAAACATCCAGCAGCCACCCTCTGAGCAGGAAGAGAAGCTGAAGGACTCTGCAGAGACTGGGCCTCCGGTCCTGTCTCTGACGTAGCCTGAAAGGAGCACCAGAGGCCCTGGGCCTGGTGTCTCAAAGAGCTGTTTATTGGTCTAACCCCATACCTCCCAAAGAGCTACCATCACTGATGCATTCTGGGTGAGGTAGCTGCCACTTGAGGATGCAATAAGCTCTCTGTTTCCCGGTTTTGTAAAGTAAACCCCATGTTTGCTATTGTTGTTCCTGTAGCCTGGAGTCTCTTGCAATTGTGCACACGGATGAGAATACATAGACAGTGACCTGTCCTCTCATCAGGCACTGTCCTTTGTTGTTTTTGGCCTTTTGGCCTTTTGGGGCTTTTTGGTGGCTCTTGCCTCAGAGCCTGGGAGGTTGTTCCCTGTCCGCCCTGCTTTCAGTTGGCAACCACGGCAGGACTAGTCACCCCTGTCCGCCTGTTTCAGTTCTCCCACACCAAAGCAGCCACAATCCAGTAAGTGAAAAATATTTTTTCTATATGGATGTGAAGTACATGGTAACTCCAGTGGGAGACTGTTTGCTTTTCCCTTGTACTATCTGTAAGAAGGGTTTAGTGTTTAGTAAGGAAATGCCAAACAAAAACAAGATTTCAAGATAAATAGGCTATTATAGAAAATAAGCATTTTAGCAGGATTCAGTTACCTGAAAAGAGTCACATGATAATGAAATTATTAGTTTTATTAGTTATCCCTTTCTCTCCACCACCCTCCCACTTGCTGGCTCTCTCCAATGTGCCTATCTTTATCTGTGAAATAGGAATTATTCAATCGAAACTCAGTGATCCAATAAGGTTTTTGTTTAGATAAGAATATATTTGCAAAGCACCTAGCAAAGCACCTGTCCCTGGCAGAAAATATGTGCTAAACACCATCTTTCAAGTATTCAAGGCTCCCTCATCAACAAGTCTTCTCTATGGCTTTCCCTTACAGAATGTTTCATCTCTTTATCTGGGTTCACAAAGCCCTTTGAGGACCTCTAGGTCAGCACACATGGGGCTACTCCTTTATATCCACTTTTCCTGATGAGCCGTTAATTCTTTTAAGGGCAAGAACTACACAGTTAATTACTTTCTGTATCTCTGGAGGAAGCAAGGTCCTGGTGTAAACAAGGGAACAATAAATATCACTGCATTGAATTTTTGGTTGTTGTTATCCAAATAGTTCCCCAAGGACACTTAGTAATCACCTTTGAAATGGAATTCCAGTTTACATTTATCATTGGATGTCACAAGCCTTTTTCTGTCAAATATTGTCCTAGCTGTTGAATCAATTTGCCTGCCATGTCATTGATCATTGATCCACATTTCATCAATGTGGTATTTCAGTGGTAAAGGTGTTCTGAAGCAGCTGGGACTCAAGTTAGACGTAACTAAGAACTTCTTGAGGATTTGTGGTTGCCAAGTCCTGGGAGGGCTACAGGACTAACTGAGGGAAGCTGTGCCGTTCCTGAGGGACTTCACCATGATGCATCAGATTTTTATTGGTGCTGACTGGATTCAGTGGTGTCCCACTTGCAGGAGAGGAATGGATGAGCTGACCTCCCAAGGCCAGCTAAAAGCACTTTGGCCTGCTAAAAGCACTTTACTGTACCTGTGCACTTAAGGTTTCCAGAGGGCTTTCTATCCTTGGGAAAGCCATTAGGGGTACTCCACGGGGATCTTCAGGTTTGGGTTTGGAAGGAGATTCTTGTGTTCCTCTAAAATTATGGACCACACACATTCCCTGTAGGATGAGAGGAAAAAAGAAGGGGGTCAGATTGCAGACACCAGTGCCTGGCTTTCTCTGAGGATGGCAGGCCTTTTCCTTACATTATCATTGCCACTGTGACTTTCCCCCTTGAATCAATGGGTAGAGGTCCTGAAGAGACCCGGGGCATGACCCAGGGCGTCTGCTGAGCACAGTGTAAGGAAGCATCTGTTTGATCATCAAATAGCCAGTGATAATCAATCTACCCCACAGAGCCTGTTTCCTCACCATACAAACGGGAATAATAATACCTACCGTGCAATTTGTAAGCATTAAAAGATCCATTGAACATAAACCACATCTTAATAACAGGTAACATTTCCTCAGGGTCATTACAAGTCTGGCACTGTTCTGAGGGTTTTCCTTATCTCATTTTACCCACTTAGCAATCTTACAAGGGAGATACTATAATCCTCTCCAGCTTGGATAAGAAGATGCAGAGAGAAGTTAAGTAACTTGCCCAGGGTCACAGAGATTTAAACTCCATTGCCTTAAATCAAATCACTAATATTTTGCCTCACAACAAGTGTCAAACATATTGCAAATACCCAGTGTTAGTCTTTACCTCCTACCTAAGGTGATCATTCTTACACTATGTGACTATTATTTTCTCGCTATTAAATAACTCACTAGTGAGACTTTTATTGCTTCCACAAACAGACTTTCCCTACAAATTATTACCCACTTAGGTCCCTTCTGACTGAGCCTGTTTCTACCATCTTCTCTACTCATTTGCATGTAGCATTTTTTTTCTGTCTCTTTCCCTCCTCTCTCTCCCATTGCTCTGCATCTTTGTTCCCATACCCAGCGCCTTTGACTCATTTCTCTCACTCCAATCCTGCAAAGCATTTACATAAACACTCTACCTGGCTCAGTCTGCTCCAGCTCTGCTCAAACTTTCTCCTTTTGGGGGCTAGGAGAAGTGAAGGGTGGGGCTCTGGGGTTGGAGAGACCCTGGTCAAGTCTTGGCTTATTGGCTGGTGGCCACTGGGCAAGTTGCCTATCTTTGACCCTCACTTTCCTCATCTATAAAATGAGGGCAAGAATATTGCTAGGGCTGTCCTGGGCGCACATGATTGATGACATAAGGTGCAGGGCAGGTGGCAGCTGTTCAACTGCTCAGTTCCTTTTCTTCATAGAAAACACAGATGGAACAAGAATGAATATATGCTGAAGACTGCTCTTTCCCCTTGTCCTGTTTCCAACACACATCTCTGCTTGGGAATACCTGCAGTCTCCCCGGAAGCATCCTTCCCCGCCATTCCTCAGCCAGTGTATGCGTGTGAGGAGGGGACTTGCAGGTCTAGCATGGCCTGTGGCCTGTCAGAGCCTTTCAGGAGCAGGCCTGGGTCT
This sequence comes from Scalopus aquaticus, assembly GCA_004024925.1. NCBI lineage: Eukaryota > Metazoa > Chordata > Mammalia > Eulipotyphla > Talpidae > Scalopus > Scalopus aquaticus. Next base: position 1,814 of record PVIJ01000609.1, on the reverse strand, counting down.
TCCATGAAGATCATTTGTGGAAAATAAATGTCATCTGCCATCAATTGGGAGGGTAGTAACAGACTAAATAATGACTGATTGGTAAGAAACAGGGCTGCAGGTTGCTGAGAAAACAAGTTTAATGTTGAAACAGAATTTGTATATGGGGCTTCAGCGAACACAAAGGATTTCATTCCATAAAGACCCCTGCAATTGTTTGGGCCAGTCACTGCTTTCTCTCCAGCTAGCGATGACTGGCTTCAGAATGGATGGATACAAAACTGTTTGGTTTATTCTTTTGAGCACAGGCCTTCATTTATGTACTGCTGATGTTCTTGAAAACCCTCACGTTTCTTGAAGTCACCTGTATTCTTTCCCTCTTTAAAAAAGCAATCTTGGGGAAATAACCCTGGTGAGATATTAAAATCTCAGGGTCGTCTCAATACCACTTTTCCTGCAGCTTCCTCACCCAGAGATTTTACATTTAAGTCCTTCACCTTTTACTATAGGATGAAAATAATCCATCAGAAATCATCTGAGTTAGAACAGAGCTTCCCAGTCAGTGTTCTGAGTAAACTTGAACATTTTCTGTTTATATCTTAACAGATAAAGAAGCTGGGAAGCTCTGAGCTAGAGGTTGGGAGAGGCATATGTATTTTTGTATGTTGGGGAGAACAGGGTGGAGGAATAGGAAAGGAGGAGCTAGGTCTTGGAGCCGTGAAATCCATTTTGTGCAATGTTAGTCTTCATGGGCGCTGTGGACAAGAAAGGGCAGACTGGGAGGAGAGACAGCCAGGCTGTGACCGCCTCTGTCTTCAAGGAAAGCGTGCTGAATGTTAGCAGGGGCTCCGTTTCCTGCCTAATATACAAATCTCCTGGTCTGAGGATGTACTAAAGATCTTTGGGGCCTATATCCCATCCTTGAAAAGAATAAAAGTCCTACAAACTGGCACCTCTCTGGCAAAGCCATGTATGAAACGGAATACTGTACAGCAAGAAAAGAGGAATGAATTATTGAATTGATGTGCCCACATTGATAAGCCTCAAAATAATGATGCTGGGTGAAAAATGGCAGGAAAAAAATGGAAGACATAGTATGTGATTTGGTGTCTATGAAATCCCAGGAAAAGTAAACAAGAGTGACAGAAGGGTCAGTGGTTTTTGGGAATGAGAAGGGAAGGATGCATCTGTATGTGAAAAATGATCAGACTGTACACTTTACAGGCTATTCTATAAGCTTATTCTACTCAGTAAACCTGTACAAAATAAAAATAGAACAAAAACAATTCAAATTAACCTTTTCTTCCAATTCAACTCAGGCTAGGGGATTTCTTAGTTGAGTAGGTGCCCGGGCCTCTTCCAACTCCTTGAGGAACTAAAACTTCATTGGAAATGTAAACGGGGAAAAAGGTATTAATCCAAAATTTTCTCTAGGAAGATAATTATATGTGAGTGAGAAGCTACTTGTAGGAAATAAGATACTGCAGTGATCGGGCCTCCCTGGTGGCGCAGCGGTTAAGCGCTGCACTGTGGCGCTGTCGGCAGCAGCGACGCGAGTTCGACGCCCAGCCGGGGAGAGTCCCACATGGTGCGGCAGACCTCTCCTGCCTCGCCCACTGCTCCCCTCAGCAGTGTGTTTCTGATCTGCCTGTTCTGCTCCTTACTCTGTCTCTGGTGAGCCCTCTCGCCGCCCCACGCCTCTGGCCTGTACCCCAGCTTCTCTGTATAGATAAATAAATCTTTAAAAAAAAAAAAAAGATACTGCTGTGATCTTTATGGAAGATGCAGGCCTGCTCCTGAATGGCTCTGACGTGAGACAGGCCATGCTGGACCTG